>CAMPDV010003173.1:0-49656 GCA_946699065.1 Loxodes magnus | reverse complement strand
CGTCAAGACAGGTACCTGTAAGACCATGAGTGGTCACACTAGTTATGTATATGCTGTGGCTATATCCAGTGATTCAGAGTTCATCGTATCGGGAAGTTATGATTAGACGGTGAGACTATGGGACGTCAAGACAGGTACCTGTAAGACCATGAGTGGTCACACTAGTAATGTATATGCTGTGGCTATATCCAGTGATTCAGAGTTCATCGTATCGGGAAGTTATGATTAGACGGTGAGACTATGGGACGTCAAGACAGGTACCTGTAAGACCATGAGTGGTCACACTAGTAATGTATATGCTGTGGCTATATCCAGTGATTCAGAGTTCATCGTATCGGGAAGTTATGATTAGACGGTGAGACTATGGGACGTCAAGACAGGTACCTGTAAGACCATGAGTGGTCAAACACATTATGTATATGCTGTGGCTATATCCAGTGATTCAGAGTTCATCGTATCGGGAAGTTATGATTAGACGGTGAGACTATGGGACGTCAAGACAGGTACCTGTAAGACCATGAGTGGTCAAACACATTATGTATATGCTGTGGCTATATCCAGTGATTCAGAGTTCATCGTATCGGGAAGTTATGATTAGACGGTGAGACTATGGGACGTCAAGACAGGTACCTGTAAGACCATGAGTGGTCACACTAGTAATGTATATGCTGTGGCTATATCCAGTGATTCAGAGTTCATCGTATCGGGAAGTTATGATTAGACGGTGAGACTATGGGACGTCAAGACAGGTACCTGTAAGACCATGAGTGGTCACACTAGTAATGTATATGCTGTGGCTATATCCAGTGATTCAGAGTTCATCGTATCGGGAAGTTATGATTAGACGGTGAGACTATGGGACGTCAAGACAGGTACCTGTAAGACCATGAGTGGTCACACACATTAAGTATATGCTGTGGCTATATCCAGTGATTCAGAGTTCATCGTATCGGGAAGTTATGATTAGACGGTGAGACTATGGGACGTCAAGACAGGTACCTGTAAGACCATGAGTGGTCGCACTAGTAATGTATATGCTGTGGCTATATCCAGTGATTCAGAGTTCATCGTATCGGGAAGTTATGATTAGACGGTGAGACTATGGGACGTCAAGACAGGTACCTGTAAGACCATGAGTGGTCACACTAGTTATGTATATGCTGTGGCTATATCCAGTGATTCAGAGTTCATCGTATCGGGAAGTTATGATTAGACGGTGAGACTATGGGACGTCAAGACAGGTACCTGTAAGATCATGAGTGGTCACACACATTATGTATATACTGTGGCTATATCCAGTGATTCAGAGTTCATCGTATCGGGAAGTTATGATTAGACGGTGAGACTATGGGACGTCAAGACAGGTACCTGTAAGACCATGAGTGGTCACACTAGTAATGTATATGCTGTGGCTATATCCAGTGATTCAGAGTTCATCGTATCGGGAAGTTATGATTAGACGGTGAGACTATGGGACGTCAAGACAGGTACCTGTAAGACCATGAGTGGTCACACACATTATGTATATGATGTGGCTATATCCAGTGATTCAGAGTTCATCGTATCGGGAAGTTATGATTAGACGGTGAGACTATGGGACGTCAAGACAGGTACCTGTAAGACCATGAGTGGTCACACTAGTTATGTATATGCTGTGGCTATATCCAGTGATTCAGAGTTCATCGTATCGGGAAGTTATGATTAGACGGTGAGACTATGGGACGTCAAGACAGGTACCTGTAAGACCATGAGTGGTCACACTAGTAATGTATATGCTGTGGCTATATCCAGTGATTCAGAGTTCATCGTATCGGGAAGTTATGATTAGACGGTGAGACTATGGGACGTCAAGACAGGTACCTGTAAGACCATGAGTGGTCACACTAGTAATGTATATGCTGTGGCTATATCCAGTGATTCAGAGTTCATCGTATCGGGAAGTTATGATTAGACGGTGAGACTATGGGACGTCAAGACAGGTACCTGTAAGACCATGAGTGGTCAAACACATTATGTATATGCTGTGGCTATATCCAGTGATTCAGAGTTCATCGTATCGGGAAGTTATGATTAGACGGTGAGACTATGGGACGTCAAGACAGGTACCTGTAAGACCATGAGTGGTCACACTAGTAATGTATATGCTGTGGCTATATCCAGTGATTCAGAGTTCATCGTATCGGGAAGTTATGATTAGACGGTGAGACTATGGGACGTCAAGAAAGGTACCTGTAAGACCATGAGTGGTCACACTAGTAATGTATATGCTGTGGCTATATCCAGTGATTCAGAGTTCATCGTATCGGGAAGTTATGATTAGACGGTGAGACTATGGGACGTCAAGACAGGTACCTGTAAGACCATGAGTGGTCAAACACATTATGTATATGCTGTGGCTATATCCAGTGATTCAGAGTTCATCGTATCGGGAAGTTATGATTAGACGGTGAGACTATGGGACGTCAAGAAAGGTACCTGTAAGACCATGAGTGGTCACACACATTAAGTATATGCTGTGGCTATATCCAGTGATTCAGAGTACATCGTATCGGGAAGTTATGATTAGACGGTGAGACTATGGGACGTCAAGACAGGTACCTGTAAGACCATGAGTGGTCAAACACATTATGTATATGCTGTGGCTATATCCAGTGATTCAGAGTTCATCGTATCGGGAAGTTATGATTAGACGGTGAGACTATGGGACGTCAAGAAAGGTACCTGTAAGACCATGAGTGGTCACACACATTAAGTATATGCTGTGGCTATATCCAGTGATTCAGAGTACATCGTATCGGGAAGTTATGATTAGACGGTGAGACTATGGGACGTCAAGACAGGTACCTGTAAGACCATGAGTGGTCACACTAGTTATGTATATGCTGTGGCTATATCCAGTGATTCAGAGTTCATCGTATCGGGAAGTTATGATTAGACGGTGAGACTATGGGACGTCAAGACAGGTACCTGTAAGACCATGAGTGGTCACACTAGTAATGTATATGCTGTGGCTATATCCAGTGATTCAGAGTTCATCGTATCGGGAAGTTATGATTAGACGGTGAGACTATGGGACGTCAAGACAGGTACCTGTAAGACCATGAGTGGTCAAACACATTATGTATATGCTGTGGCTATATCCAGTGATTCAGAGTTCATCGTATCGGGAAGTTATGATTAGACGGTGAGACTATGGGACGTCAAGACAGGTACCTGTAAGACCATGAGTGGTCACACTAGTAATGTATATGCTGTGGCTATATCCAGTGATTCAGAGTTCATCGTATCGGGAAGTTATGATTAGACGGTGAGACTATGGGACGTCAAGACAGGTACCTGTAAGACCATGAGTGGTCACACTAGTAATGTATATGCTGTGGCTATATCCAGTGATTCAGAGTTCATCGTATCGGGAAGTTATGATTAGACGGTGAGACTATGGGACGTCAAGACAGGTACCTGTAAGACCATGAGTGGTCAAACACATTATGTATATGCTGTGGCTATATCCAGTGATTCAGAGTTCATCGTATCGGGAAGTTATGATTAGACGGTGAGACTATGGGACGTCAAGACAGGTACCTGTAAGACCATGAGTGGTCACACTAGTAATGTATATGCTGTGGCTATATCCAGTGATTCAGAGTTCATCGTATCGGGAAGTTATGATTAGACGGTGAGACTATGGGACGTCAAGACAGGTACCTGTAAGACCATGAGTGGTCACACTAGTAATGTATATGCTGTGGCTATATCCAGTGATTCAGAGTTCATCGTATCGGGAAGTTATGATTAGACGGTGAGACTATGGGACGTCAAGACAGGTACCTGTAAGACCATGAGTGGTCAAACACATTATGTATATGCTGTGGCTATATCCAGTGATTCAGAGTTCATCGTATCGGGAAGTTATGATTAGACGGTGAGACTATGGGACGTCAAGAAAGGTACCTGTAAGACCATGAGTGGTCAAACACATTATGTATATGCTGTGGCTATATCCAGTGATTCAGAGTTCATCGTATCGGGAAGTTATGATTAGACGGTGAGACTATGGGACGTCAAGACAGGTACCTGTAAGACCATGAGTAGTCACACTAGTAATGTATATGCTGTGGCTATATCCAGTGATTCAGAGTTCATCGTATCGGGAAGTTATGATTAGACGGTGAGACTATGGGACGTCAAGACAGGTACCTGTAAGACCATGAGTGGTCAAACACATTATGTATATGCTGTGGCTATATCCAGTGATTCAGAGTTCATCGTATCGGGAAGTTATGATTAGACGGTGAGACTATGGGACGTCAAGACAGGTACCTGTAAGACCATGAGTGGTCACACTAGTAATGTATATGCTGTGGCTATATCCAGTGATTCAGAGTTCATCGTATCGGGAAGTTATGATTAGACGGTGAGACTATGGGACGTCAAGACAGGTACCTGTAAGACCATGAGTGGTCAAACACATTATGTATATGCTGTGGCTATATCCAGTGATTCAGAGTTCATCGTATCGGGAAGTTATGATTAGACGGTGAGACTATGGGACGTCAAGACAGGTACCTGTAAGATCATGAGTGGTCACACACATTATGTATATACTGTGGCTATATCCAGTGATTCAGAGTTCATCGTATCGGGAAGTTATGATTAGACGGTGAGACTATGGGACGTCAAGACAGGTACCTGTAAGACCATGAGTGGTCACACTAGTAATGTATATGCTGTGGCTATATCCAGTGATTCAGAGTTCATCGTATCGGGAAGTTATGATTAGACGGTGAGACTATGGGACGTCAAGACAGGTACCTGTAAGACCATGAGTGGTCAAACACATTATGTATATGCTGTGGCTATATCCAGTGATTCAGAGTTCATCGTATCGGGAAGTTATGATTAGACGGTGAGACTATGGGACGTCAAGACAGGTACCTGTAAGACCATGAGTGGTCACACTAGTAATGTATATGCTGTGGCTATATCCAGTGATTCAGAGTTCATCGTATCGGGAAGTTATGATTAGACGGTGAGACTATGGGACGTCAAGACAGGTACCTGTAAGACCATGAGTGGTCACACACATTAAGTATATGCTGTGGCTATATCCAGTGATTCAGAGTTCATCGTATCGGGAAGTTATGATTAGACGGTGAGACTATGGGACGTCAAGACAGGTACCTGTAAGACCATGAGTGGTCACACTAGTAATGTATATGCTGTGGCTATATCCAGTGATTCAGAGTTCATCGTATCGGGAAGTTATGATTAGACGGTGAGACTATGGGACGTCAAGACAGGTACCTGTAAGACCATGAGTGGTCAAACACATTATGTATATGCTGTGGCTATATCCAGTGATTCAGAGTTCATCGTATCGGGAAGTTATGATTAGACGGTGAGACTATGGGACGTCAAGACAGGTACCTGTAAGACCATGAGTGGTCACACTAGTAATGTATATGCTGTGGCTATATCCAGTGATTCAGAGTTCATCGTATCGGGAAGTTATGATTAGACGGTGAGACTATGGGACGTCAAGAAAGGTACCTGTAAGACCATGAGTGGTCACACTAGTAATGTATATGCTGTGGCTATATCCAGTGATTCAGAGTTCATCGTATCGGGAAGTTATGATTAGACGGTGAGACTATGGGACGTCAAGACAGGTACCTGTAAGACCATGAGTGGTCAAACACATTATGTATATGCTGTGGCTATATCCAGTGATTCAGAGTTCATCGTATCGGGAAGTTATGATTAGACGGTGAGACTATGGGACGTCAAGAAAGGTACCTGTAAGACCATGAGTGGTCACACACATTAAGTATATGCTGTGGCTATATCCAGTGATTCAGAGTTCATCGTATCGGGAAGTTATGATTAGACGGTGAGACTATGGGACGTCAAGACAGGTACCTGTAAGACCATGAGTGGTCAAACACATTATGTATATGCTGTGGCTATATCCAGTGATTCAGAGTTCATCGTATCGGGAAGTTATGATTAGACGGTGAGACTATGGGACGTCAAGAAAGGTACCTGTAAGACCATGAGTGGTCACACACATTAAGTATATGCTGTGGCTATATCCAGTGATTCAGAGTACATCGTATCGGGAAGTTATGATTAGACGGTGAGACTATGGGACGTCAAGACAGGTACCTGTAAGACCATGAGTGGTCACACTAGTTATGTATATGCTGTGGCTATATCCAGTGATTCAGAGTTCATCGTATCGGGAAGTTATGATTAGACGGTGAGACTATGGGACGTCAAGACAGGTACCTGTAAGACCATGAGTGGTCACACTAGTAATGTATATGCTGTGGCTATATCCAGTGATTCAGAGTTCATCGTATCGGGAAGTTATGATTAGACGGTGAGACTATGGGACGTCAAGACAGGTACCTGTAAGACCATGAGTGGTCAAACACATTATGTATATGCTGTGGCTATATCCAGTGATTCAGAGTTCATCGTATCGGGAAGTTATGATTAGACGGTGAGACTATGGGACGTCAAGACAGGTACCTGTAAGACCATGAGTGGTCACACTAGTAATGTATATGCTGTGGCTATATCCAGTGATTCAGAGTTCATCGTATCGGGAAGTTATGATTAGACGGTGAGACTATGGGACGTCAAGAAAGGTACCTGTAAGACCATGAGTGGTCACACTAGTAATGTATATGCTGTGGCTATATCCAGTGATTCAGAGTTCATCGTATCGGGAAGTTATGATTAGACGGTGAGACTATGGGACGTCAAGACAGGTACCTGTAAGACCATGAGTGGTCAAACACATTATGTATATGCTGTGGCTATATCCAGTGATTCAGAGTTCATCGTATCGGGAAGTTATGATTAGACGGTGAGACTATGGGACGTCAAGAAAGGTACCTGTAAGACCATGAGTGGTCACACACATTAAGTATATGCTGTGGCTATATCCAGTGATTCAGAGTACATCGTATCGGGAAGTTATGATTAGACGGTGAGACTATGGGACGTCAAGACAGGTACCTGTAAGACCATGAGTGGTCAAACACATTATGTATATGCTGTGGCTATATCCAGTGATTCAGAGTTCATCGTATCGGGAAGTTATGATTAGACGGTGAGACTATGGGACGTCAAGAAAGGTACCTGTAAGACCATGAGTGGTCACACACATTAAGTATATGCTGTGGCTATATCCAGTGATTCAGAGTACATCGTATCGGGAAGTTATGATTAGACGGTGAGACTATGGGACGTCAAGACAGGTACCTGTAAGACCATGAGTGGTCAAACACATTATGTATATGCTGTGGCTATATCCAGTGATTCAGAGTTCATCGTATCGGGAAGTTATGATTAGACGGTGAGACTATGGGACGTCAAGACAGGTACCTGTAAGACCATGAGTGGTCACACTAGTTAAGTATATGCTGTGGCTATATCCAGTGATTCAGAGTACATCGTATCGGGAAGTTATGATTAGACGGTGAGACTATGGGACGTCAAGACAGGTACCTGTAAGACCATGAGTGGTCACACTAGTTATGTATATGCTGTGGCTATATCCAGTGATTCAGAGTTCATCGTATCGGGAAGTTATGATTAGACGGTGAGACTATGGGACGTCAAGAAAGGTACCTGTAAGACCATGAGTGGTCAAACACATTATGTATATGCTGTGGCTATATCCAGTGATTCAGAGTTCATCGTATCGGGAAGTTATGATTAGACGGTGAGACTATGGGACGTCAAGACAGGTACCTGTAAGACCATGAGTGGTCACACTAGTAATGTATATGCTGTGGCTATATCCAGTGATTCAGAGTTCATCGTATCGGGAAGTTATGATTAGACGGTGAGACTATGGGACGTCAAGACAGGTACCTGTAAGACCATGAGTGGTCAAACACATTATGTATATGCTGTGGCTATATCCAGTGATTCAGAGTTCATCGTATCGGGAAGTTATGATTAGACGGTGAGACTATGGGACGTCAAGAAAGGTACCTGTAAGACCATGAGTGGTCACACACATTAAGTATATGCTGTGGCTATATCCAGTGATTCAGAGTACATCGTATCGGGAAGTTATGATTAGACGGTGAGACTATGGGACGTCAAGACAGGTACCTGTAAGACCATGAGTGGTCAAACACATTATGTATATGCTGTGGCTATATCCAGTGATTCAGAGTTCATCGTATCGGGAAGTTATGATTAGACGGTGAGACTATGGGACGTCAAGAAAGGTACCTGTAAGACCATGAGTGGTCACACACATTAAGTATATGCTGTGGCTATATCCAGTGATTCAGAGTACATCGTATCGGGAAGTTATGATTAGACGGTGAGACTATGGGACGTCAAGACAGGTACCTGTAAGACCATGAGTGGTCAAACACATTATGTATATGCTGTGGCTATATCCAGTGATTCAGAGTTCATCGTATCGGGAAGTTATGATTAGACGGTGAGACTATGGGACGTCAAGAAAGGTACCTGTAAGACCATGAGTGGTCACACACATTAAGTATATGCTGTGGCTATATCCAGTGATTCAGAGTACATCGTATCGGGAAGTTATGATTAGACGGTGAGACTATGGGACGTCAAGACAGGTACCTGTAAGACCATGAGTGGTCACACTAGTTATGTATATGCTGTGGCTATATCCAGTGATTCAGAGTTCATCGTATCGGGAAGTTATGATTAGACGGTGAGACTATGGGACGTCAAGAAAGGTACCTGTAAGACCATGAGTGGTCAAACACATTATGTATATGCTGTGGCTATATCCAGTGATTCAGAGTTCATCGTATCGGGAAGTTATGATTAGACGGTGAGACTATGGGACGTCAAGACAGGTACCTGTAAGACCATGAGTGGTCACACTAGTAATGTATATGCTGTGGCTATATCCAGTGATTCAGAGTTCATCGTATCGGGAAGTTATGATTAGACGGTGAGACTATGGGACGTCAAGACAGGTACCTGTAAGATCATGAGTGGTCACACTAGTAATGTATATGCTGTGGCTATATCCAGTGATTCAGAGTTCATCGTATCGGGAAGTTATGATTAGACGGTGAGACTATGGGACGTCAAGACAGGTACCTGTAAGACCATGAGTGGTCACACACATTATGTATATGATGTGGCTATATCCAGTGATTCAGAGTTCATCGTATCGGGAAGTTATGATTAGACGGTGAGACTATGGGACGTCAAGACAGGTACCTGTAAGACCATGAGTGGTCACACTAGTTATGTATATGCTGTGGCTATATCCAGTGATTCAGAGTTCATCGTATCGGGAAGTTATGATTAGACGGTGAGACTATGGGACGTCAAGACAGGTACCTGTAAGACCATGAGTGGTCACACTAGTAATGTATATGCTGTGGCTATATCCAGTGATTCAGAGTTCATCGTATCGGGAAGTTATGATTAGACGGTGAGACTATGGGACGTCAAGACAGGTACCTGTAAGACCATGAGTGGTCACACTAGTAATGTATATGCTGTGGCTATATCCAGTGATTCAGAGTTCATCGTATCGGGAAGTTATGATTAGACGGTGAGACTATGGGACGTCAAGACAGGTACCTGTAAGACCATGAGTGGTCAAACACATTATGTATATGCTGTGGCTATATCCAGTGATTCAGAGTTCATCGTATCGGGAAGTTATGATTAGACGGTGAGACTATGGGACGTCAAGACAGGTACCTGTAAGACCATGAGTGGTCAAACACATTATGTATATGCTGTGGCTATATCCAGTGATTCAGAGTTCATCGTATCGGGAAGTTATGATTAGACGGTGAGACTATGGGACGTCAAGACAGGTACCTGTAAGACCATGAGTGGTCACACTAGTAATGTATATGCTGTGGCTATATCCAGTGATTCAGAGTTCATCGTATCGGGAAGTTATGATTAGACGGTGAGACTATGGGACGTCAAGACAGGTACCTGTAAGAACATGAGTGGTCAAACACATTATGTATATGCTGTGGCTATATCCAGTGATTCAGAGTTCATCGTATCGGGAAGTTATGATTAGACGGTGAGACTATGGGACGTCAAGAAAGGTACCTGTAAGACCATGAGTGGTCAAACACATTATGTATATGCTGTGGCTATATCCAGTGATTCAGAGTTCATCGTATCGGGAAGTTATGATTAGACGGTGAGACTATGGGACGTCAAGACAGGTACCTGTAAGACCATGAGTGGTCACACTAGTAATGTATATGCTGTGGCTATATCCAGTGATTCAGAGTTCATCGTATCGGGAAGTTATGATTAGACGGTGAGACTATGGGACGTCAAGACAGGTACCTGTAAGAACATGAGTGGTCAAACACATTATGTATATGCTGTGGCTATATCCAGTGATTCAGAGTTCATCGTATCGGGAAGTTATGATTAGACGGTGAGACTATGGGACGTCAAGAAAGGTACCTGTAAGACCATGAGTGGTCAAACACATTATGTATATGCTGTGGCTATATCCAGTGATTCAGAGTTCATCGTATCGGGAAGTTATGATTAGACGGTGAGACTATGGGACGTCAAGACAGGTACCTGTAAGACCATGAGTGGTCACACTAGTAATGTATATGCTGTGGCTATATCCAGTGATTCAGAGTTCATCGTATCGGGAAGTTATGATTAGACGGTGAGACTATGGGACGTCAAGACAGGTACCTGTAAGACCATGAGTGGTCAAACACATTATGTATATGCTGTGGCTATATCCAGTGATTCAGAGTTCATCGTATCGGGAAGTGTAGATTAGACGGTGAGACTATGGGACGTCAAGACAGGTACCTGTAAGACCATGAGTGGTCACACTAATTATGTATGATCTGTGGCTATATCCAGTAATTCAGAGTTCATCGTATCGGGAAGTTATGATTAGACGGTGAGACTATGGGACGTCAAGACAGGTACCTGTAAGACCATGAGTGGTCACACTAATTAGGTATGTGCTGTGGCTATATCCAGTAATTCAGAGTTCATCGTATCGGGAAGTTATGATTAGACGGTGAGACTATGGGACGTCAAGACAGGTACCTGTAAGACCATGAGTGGTCACACTAATTAGGTATGATCTGTGGCTATATCCAGTAATTCAGAGTTCATCGTATCGGGAAGTTATGATTAGACGGTGAGACTATGGGACGTCAAGACAGGTACCTGTAAGACCATGAGTGGTCACACTAGTAATGTATATGCTGTGGCTATATCCAGTGATTCAGAGTTCATCGTATCGGGAAGTTATGATTAGACGGTGAGACTATGGGACGTCAAGACAGGTACCTGTAAGACCATGAGTGGTCACACTAATTAGGTATGATCTGTGGCTATATCCAGTAATTCAGAGTTCATCGTATCGGGAAGTGTAGATTAGACGGTGAGACTATGGGACGTCAAGACAGGTACCTGTAAGACCATGAGTGGTCACACTAATTATGTATGATCTGTGGCTATATCCAGTAATTCAGAGTTCATCGTATCGGGAAGTTATGATTAGACGGTGAGACTATGGGACGTCAAGACAGGTACCTGTAAGACCATGAGTGGTCACACTAATTATGTATGTGCTGTGGCTATATCCAGTAATTCAGAGTTCATCGTATCGGGAAGTTATGATTAGACGGTGAGACTATGGGACGTCAAGACAGGTACCTGTAAGACCATGAGTGGTCACACTAATTAGGTATGTGCTGTGGCTATATCCAGTAATTCAGAGTTCATCGTATCGGGAAGTGTAGATTAGACGGTGAGACTATGGGACGTCAAGACAGGTACCTGTAAGACCATGAGTGGTCACACTAATTATGTATGATCTGTGGCTATATCCAGTAATTCAGAGTTCATCGTATAGGGAAGTTATGATTAGACGGTGAGACTATGGGACGTCAAGACAGGTACCTGTAAGACCATGAGTGGTCACACTAGTAATGTATATGCTGTGGCTATATCCAGTGATTCAGAGTTCATCGTATCGGGAAGTTATGATTAGACGGTGAGACTATGGGACGTCAAGACAGGTACCTGTAAGACCATGAGTGGTCACACATTATGTATATGCTGTGGCTATATCCAGTGATTCAGAGTTCATCGTATCGGGAAGTTATGATTAGACGGTGAGACTATGGGACGTCAAGACAGGTACCTGTAAGATCATGAGTGGTCACACTAGTAATGTATATGCTGTGGCTATATCCAGTGATTCAGAGTTCATCGTATCGGGAAGTTATGATTAGACGGTGAGACTATGGGACGTCAAGACAGGTACCTGTAAGACCATGAGTGGTCACACACATTATGTATATGATGTGGCTATATCCAGTGATTCAGAGTACATCGTATCGGGAAGTGTAGATTAGACGGTGAGACTATGGGACGTCAAGACAGGTACCTGTAAGACCATGAGTGGTCACACTAGTTATGTATATGCTGTGGCTATATCCAGTGATTCAGAGTTCATCGTATCGGGAAGTTATGATTAGACGGTGAGACTATGGGACGTCAAGACAGGTACCTGTAAGACCATGAGTGGTCACACTAGTAATGTATATGCTGTGGCTATATCCAGTGATTCAGAGTTCATCGTATCGGGAAGTTATGATTAGACGGTGAGACTATGGGACGTCAAGACAGGTACCTGTAAGACCATGAGTGGTCAAACACATTATGTATATGCTGTGGCTATATCCAGTGATTCAGAGTTCATCGTATCGGGAAGTTATGATTAGACGGTGAGACTATGGGACGTCAAGACAGGTACCTGTAAGACCATGAGTGGTCACACTAGTAATGTATATGCTGTGGCTATATCCAGTGATTCAGAGTTCATCGTATCGGGAAGTTATGATTAGACGGTGAGACTATGGGACGTCAAGACAGGTACCTGTAAGACCATGAGTGGTCACACACATTAAGTATATGCTGTGGCTATATCCAGTGATTCAGAGTACATCGTATCGGGAAGTTATGATTAGACGGTGAGACTATGGGACGTCAAGACAGGTACCTGTAAGACCATGAGTGGTCAAACACATTATGTATATGCTGTGGCTATATCCAGTGATTCAGAGTTCATCGTATCGGGAAGTTATGATTAGACGGTGAGACTATGGGACGTCAAGAAAGGTACCTGTAAGACCATGAGTGGTCACACACATTAAGTATATGCTGTGGCTATATCCAGTGATTCAGAGTACATCGTATCGGGAAGTTATGATTAGACGGTGAGACTATGGGACGTCAAGACAGGTACCTGTAAGACCATGAGTGGTCACACTAGTTATGTATATGCTGTGGCTATATCCAGTGATTCAGAGTTCATCGTATCGGGAAGTTATGATTAGACGGTGAGACTATGGGACGTCAAGACAGGTACCTGTAAGACCATGAGTGGTCACACTAGTAATGTATATGCTGTGGCTATATCCAGTGATTCAGAGTTCATCGTATCGGGAAGTTATGATTAGACGGTGAGACTATGGGACGTCAAGACAGGTACCTGTAAGACCATGAGTGGTCAAACACATTATGTATATGCTGTGGCTATATCCAGTGATTCAGAGTTCATCGTATCGGGAAGTTATGATTAGACGGTGAGACTATGGGACGTCAAGACAGGTACCTGTAAGACCATGAGTGGTCACACTAGTTATGTATATGCTGTGGCTATATCCAGTGATTCAGAGTTCATCGTATCGGGAAGTTATGATTAGACGGTGAGACTATGGGACGTCAAGACAGGTACCTGTAAGACCATGAGTGGTCACACTAGTAATGTATATGCTGTGGCTATATCCAGTGATTCAGAGTTCATCGTATCGGGAAGTTATGATTAGACGGTGAGACTATGGGACGTCAAGACAGGTACCTGTAAGACCATGAGTGGTCACACTAGTAATGTATATGCTGTGGCTATATCCAGTGATTCAGAGTTCATCGTATCGGGAAGTTATGATTAGACGGTGAGACTATGGGACGTCAAGACAGGTACCTGTAAGACCATGAGTGGTCACACTAGTAATGTATATGCTGTGGCTATATCCAGTGATTCAGAGTTCATCGTATCGGGAAGTTATGATTAGACGGTGAGACTATGGGACGTCAAGACAGGTACCTGTAAGACCATGAGTGGTCACACACATTAAGTATATGCTGTGGCTATATCCAGTGATTCAGAGTACATCGTATCGGGAAGTTATGATTAGACGGTGAGACTATGGGACGTCAAGACAGGTACCTGTAAGACCATGAGTGGTCAAACACATTATGTATATGCTGTGGCTATATCCAGTGATTCAGAGTTCATCGTATCGGGAAGTTATGATTAGACGGTGAGACTATGGGACGTCAAGAAAGGTACCTGTAAGACCATGAGTGGTCACACACATTAAGTATATGCTGTGGCTATATCCAGTGATTCAGAGTACATCGTATCGGGAAGTTATGATTAGACGGTGAGACTATGGGACGTCAAGACAGGTACCTGTAAGACCATGAGTGGTCACACTAGTTATGTATATGCTGTGGCTATATCCAGTGATTCAGAGTTCATCGTATCGGGAAGTTATGATTAGACGGTGAGACTATGGGACGTCAAGACAGGTACCTGTAAGACCATGAGTGGTCACACTAGTAATGTATATGCTGTGGCTATATCCAGTGATTCAGAGTTCATCGTATCGGGAAGTTATGATTAGACGGTGAGACTATGGGACGTCAAGACAGGTACCTGTAAGACCATGAGTGGTCAAACACATTATGTATATGCTGTGGCTATATCCAGTGATTCAGAGTTCATCGTATCGGGAAGTTATGATTAGACGGTGAGACTATGGGACGTCAAGACAGGTACCTGTAAGACCATGAGTGGTCACACTAGTTATGTATATGCTGTGGCTATATCCAGTGATTCAGAGTTCATCGTATCGGGAAGTTATGATTAGACGGTGAGACTATGGGACGTCAAGACAGGTACCTGTAAGACCATGAGTGGTCACACTAGTAATGTATATGCTGTGGCTATATCCAGTGATTCAGAGTTCATCGTATCGGGAAGTTATGATTAGACGGTGAGACTATGGGACGTCAAGACAGGTACCTGTAAGACCATGAGTGGTCAAACACATTATGTATATGCTGTGGCTATATCCAGTGATTCAGAGTTCATCGTATCGGGAAGTTATGATTAGACGGTGAGACTATGGGACGTCAAGACAGGTACCTGTAAGACCATGAGTGGTCACACTAGTAATGTATATGCTGTGGCTATATCCAGTGATTCAGAGTTCATCGTATCGGGAAGTTATGATTAGACGGTGAGACTATGGGACGTCAAGACAGGTACCTGTAAGACCATGAGTGGTCACACACATTAAGTATATGCTGTGGCTATATCCAGTGATTCAGAGTACATCGTATCGGGAAGTTATGATTAGACGGTGAGACTATGGGACGTCAAGACAGGTACCTGTAAGACCATGAGTGGTCAAACACATTATGTATATGCTGTGGCTATATCCAGTGATTCAGAGTTCATCGTATCGGGAAGTTATGATTAGACGGTGAGACTATGGGACGTCAAGAAAGGTACCTGTAAGACCATGAGTGGTCACACACATTAAGTATATGCTGTGGCTATATCCAGTGATTCAGAGTACATCGTATCGGGAAGTTATGATTAGACGGTGAGACTATGGGACGTCAAGACAGGTACCTGTAAGACCATGAGTGGTCACACTAGTTATGTATATGCTGTGGCTATATCCAGTGATTCAGAGTTCATCGTATCGGGAAGTTATGATTAGACGGTGAGACTATGGGACGTCAAGACAGGTACCTGTAAGACCATGAGTGGTCACACTAGTAATGTATATGCTGTGGCTATATCCAGTGATTCAGAGTTCATCGTATCGGGAAGTTATGATTAGACGGTGAGACTATGGGACGTCAAGACAGGTACCTGTAAGACCATGAGTGGTCAAACACATTATGTATATGCTGTGGCTATATCCAGTGATTCAGAGTTCATCGTATCGGGAAGTTATGATTAGACGGTGAGACTATGGGACGTCAAGAAAGGTACCTGTAAGACCATGAGTGGTCACACACATTAAGTATATGCTGTGGCTATATCCAGTGATTCAGAGTACATCGTATCGGGAAGTTATGATTAGACGGTGAGACTATGGGACGTCAAGACAGGTACCTGTAAGACCATGAGTGGTCACACTAGTAATGTATATGCTGTGGCTATATCCAGTGATTCAGAGTTCATCGTATCGGGAAGTTATGATTAGACGGTGAGACTATGGGACGTCAAGACAGGTACCTGTAAGACCATGAGTGGTCACACTAGTAATGTATATGCTGTGGCTATATCCAGTGATTCAGAGTTCATCGTATCGGGAAGTTATGATTAGACGGTGAGACTATGGGACGTCAAGACAGGTACCTGTAAGATCATGAGTGGTCACACTAGTAATGTATATGCTGTGGCTATATCCAGTGATTCAGAGTTCATCGTATCGGGAAGTTATGATTAGACGGTGAGACTATGGGACGTCAAGACAGGTACCTGTAAGACCATGAGTGGTCACACACATTATGTATATGATGTGGCTATATCCAGTGATTCAGAGTACATCGTATCGGGAAGTTATGATTAGACGGTGAGACTATGGGACGTCAAGACAGGTACCTGTAAGACCATGAGTGGTCACACTAGTTATGTATATGCTGTGGCTATATCCAGTGATTCAGAGTTCATCGTATCGGGAAGTTATGATTAGACGGTGAGACTATGGGACGTCAAGACAGGTACCTGTAAGACCATGAGTGGTCACACTAGTAATGTATATGCTGTGGCTATATCCAGTGATTCAGAGTTCATCGTATCGGGAAGTTATGATTAGACGGTGAGACTATGGGACGTCAAGACAGGTACCTGTAAGACCATGAGTGGTCAAACACATTATGTATATGCTGTGGCTATATCCAGTGATTCAGAGTTCATCGTATCGGGAAGTTATGATTAGACGGTGAGACTATGGGACGTCAAGACAGGTACCTGTAAGACCATGAGTGGTCACACTAGTAATGTATATGCTGTGGCTATATCCAGTGATTCAGAGTTCATCGTATCGGGAAGTTATGATTAGACGGTGAGACTATGGGACGTCAAGACAGGTACCTGTAAGACCATGAGTGGTCACACACATTAAGTATATGCTGTGGCTATATCCAGTGATTCAGAGTACATCGTATCGGGAAGTTATGATTAGACGGTGAGACTATGGGACGTCAAGACAGGTACCTGTAAGACCATGAGTGGTCAAACACATTATGTATATGCTGTGGCTATATCCAGTGATTCAGAGTTCATCGTATCGGGAAGTTATGATTAGACGGTGAGACTATGGGACGTCAAGAAAGGTACCTGTAAGACCATGAGTGGTCACACACATTAAGTATATGCTGTGGCTATATCCAGTGATTCAGAGTACATCGTATCGGGAAGTTATGATTAGACGGTGAGACTATGGGACGTCAAGAAAGGTACCTGTAAGACCATGAGTGGTCACACTAGTTATGTATATGCTGTGGCTATATCCAGTGATTCAGAGTTCATCGTATCGGGAAGTTATGATTAGACGGTGAGACTATGGGACGTCAAGACAGGTACCTGTAAGACCATGAGTGGTCACACTAGTAATGTATATGCTGTGGCTATATCCAGTGATTCAGAGTTCATCGTATCGGGAAGTTATGATTAGACGGTGAGACTATGGGACGTCAAGACAGGTACCTGTAAGACCATGAGTGGTCAAACACATTATGTATATGCTGTGGCTATATCCAGTGATTCAGAGTTCATCGTATCGGGAAGTTATGATTAGACGGTGAGACTATGGGACGTCAAGACAGGTACCTGTAAGACCATGAGTGGTCACACTAGTTATGTATATGCTGTGGCTATATCCAGTGATTCAGAGTTCATCGTATCGGGAAGTTATGATTAGACGGTGAGACTATGGGACGTCAAGACAGGTACCTGTAAGACCATGAGTGGTCACACTAGTAATGTATATGCTGTGGCTATATCCAGTGATTCAGAGTTCATCGTATCGGGAAGTTATGATTAGACGGTGAGACTATGGGACGTCAAGACAGGTACCTGTAAGACCATGAGTGGTCAAACACATTATGTATATGCTGTGGCTATATCCAGTGATTCAGAGTTCATCGTATCGGGAAGTTATGATTAGACGGTGAGACTATGGGACGTCAAGACAGGTACCTGTAAGACCATGAGTGGTCACACTAGTAATGTATATGCTGTGGCTATATCCAGTGATTCAGAGTTCATCGTATCGGGAAGTTATGATTAGACGGTGAGACTATGGGACGTCAAGACAGGTACCTGTAAGACCATGAGTGGTCACACACATTAAGTATATGCTGTGGCTATATCCAGTGATTCAGAGTACATCGTATCGGGAAGTTATGATTAGACGGTGAGACTATGGGACGTCAAGACAGGTACCTGTAAGACCATGAGTGGTCAAACACATTATGTATATGCTGTGGCTATATCCAGTGATTCAGAGTTCATCGTATCGGGAAGTTATGATTAGACGGTGAGACTATGGGACGTCAAGAAAGGTACCTGTAAGACCATGAGTGGTCACACACATTAAGTATATGCTGTGGCTATATCCAGTGATTCAGAGTACATCGTATCGGGAAGTTATGATTAGACGGTGAGACTATGGGACGTCAAGACAGGTACCTGTAAGACCATGAGTGGTCACACTAGTTATGTATATGCTGTGGCTATATCCAGTGATTCAGAGTTCATCGTATCGGGAAGTTATGATTAGACGGTGAGACTATGGGACGTCAAGACAGGTACCTGTAAGACCATGAGTGGTCACACTAGTAATGTATATGCTGTGGCTATATCCAGTGATTCAGAGTTCATCGTATCGGGAAGTTATGATTAGACGGTGAGACTATGGGACGTCAAGACAGGTACCTGTAAGACCATGAGTGGTCAAACACATTATGTATATGCTGTGGCTATATCCAGTGATTCAGAGTTCATCGTATCGGGAAGTTATGATTAGACGGTGAGACTATGGGACGTCAAGAAAGGTACCTGTAAGACCATGAGTGGTCACACACATTAAGTATATGCTGTGGCTATATCCAGTGATTCAGAGTACATCGTATCGGGAAGTTATGATTAGACGGTGAGACTATGGGACGTCAAGACAGGTACCTGTAAGACCATGAGTGGTCAAACACATTATGTATATGCTGTGGCTATATCCAGTGATTCAGAGTTCATCGTATCGGGAAGTTATGATTAGACGGTGAGACTATGGGACGTCAAGACAGGTACCTGTAAGACCATGAGTGGTCACACTAGTAATGTATATGCTGTGGCTATATCCAGTGATTCAGAGTTCATCGTATCGGGAAGTTATGATTAGACGGTGAGACTATGGGACGTCAAGACAGGTACCTGTAAGACCATGAGTGGTCACACACATTAAGTATATGCTGTGGCTATATCCAGTGATTCAGAGTACATCGTATCGGGAAGTTATGATTAGACGGTGAGACTATGGGACGTCAAGACAGGTACCTGTAAGACCATGAGTGGTCAAACACATTATGTATATGCTGTGGCTATATCCAGTGATTCAGAGTTCATCGTATCGGGAAGTTATGATTAGACGGTGAGACTATGGGACGTCAAGAAAGGTACCTGTAAGACCATGAGTGGTCACACACATTAAGTATATGCTGTGGCTATATCCAGTGATTCAGAGTACATCGTATCGGGAAGTTATGATTAGACGGTGAGACTATGGGACGTCAAGAAAGGTACCTGTAAGACCATGAGTGGTCACACTAGTTATGTATATGCTGTGGCTATATCCAGTGATTCAGAGTTCATCGTATCGGGAAGTTATGATTAGACGGTGAGACTATGGGACGTCAAGACAGGTACCTGTAAGACCATGAGTGGTCACACTAGTAATGTATATGCTGTGGCTATATCCAGTGATTCAGAGTTCATCGTATCGGGAAGTTATGATTAGACGGTGAGACTATGGGACGTCAAGACAGGTACCTGTAAGACCATGAGTGGTCAAACACATTATGTATATGCTGTGGCTATATCCAGTGATTCAGAGTTCATCGTATCGGGAAGTTATGATTAGACGGTGAGACTATGGGACGTCAAGACAGGTACCTGTAAGACCATGAGTGGTCACACTAGTTATGTATATGCTGTGGCTATATCCAGTGATTCAGAGTTCATCGTATCGGGAAGTTATGATTAGACGGTGAGACTATGGGACGTCAAGACAGGTACCTGTAAGACCATGAGTGGTCACACTAGTAATGTATATGCTGTGGCTATATCCAGTGATTCAGAGTTCATCGTATCGGGAAGTTATGATTAGACGGTGAGACTATGGGACGTCAAGACAGGTACCTGTAAGACCATGAGTGGTCAAACACATTATGTATATGCTGTGGCTATATCCAGTGATTCAGAGTTCATCGTATCGGGAAGTTATGATTAGACGGTGAGACTATGGGACGTCAAGACAGGTACCTGTAAGACCATGAGTGGTCACACTAGTAATGTATATGCTGTGGCTATATCCAGTGATTCAGAGTTCATCGTATCGGGAAGTTATGATTAGACGGTGAGACTATGGGACGTCAAGACAGGTACCTGTAAGACCATGAGTGGTCACACACATTAAGTATATGCTGTGGCTATATCCAGTGATTCAGAGTACATCGTATCGGGAAGTTATGATTAGACGGTGAGACTATGGGACGTCAAGACAGGTACCTGTAAGACCATGAGTGGTCAAACACATTATGTATATGCTGTGGCTATATCCAGTGATTCAGAGTTCATCGTATCGGGAAGTTATGATTAGACGGTGAGACTATGGGACGTCAAGAAAGGTACCTGTAAGACCATGAGTGGTCACACACATTAAGTATATGCTGTGGCTATATCCAGTGATTCAGAGTACATCGTATCGGGAAGTTATGATTAGACGGTGAGACTATGGGACGTCAAGACAGGTACCTGTAAGACCATGAGTGGTCACACTAGTTATGTATATGCTGTGGCTATATCCAGTGATTCAGAGTTCATCGTATCGGGAAGTTATGATTAGACGGTGAGACTATGGGACGTCAAGACAGGTACCTGTAAGACCATGAGTGGTCACACTAGTAATGTATATGCTGTGGCTATATCCAGTGATTCAGAGTTCATCGTATCGGGAAGTTATGATTAGACGGTGAGACTATGGGACGTCAAGACAGGTACCTGTAAGACCATGAGTGGTCAAACACATTATGTATATGCTGTGGCTATATCCAGTGATTCAGAGTTCATCGTATCGGGAAGTTATGATTAGACGGTGAGACTATGGGACGTCAAGAAAGGTACCTGTAAGACCATGAGTGGTCACACACATTAAGTATATGCTGTGGCTATATCCAGTGATTCAGAGTACATCGTATCGGGAAGTTATGATTAGACGGTGAGACTATGGGACGTCAAGACAGGTACCTGTAAGACCATGAGTGGTCACACTAGTAATGTATATGCTGTGGCTATATCCAGTGATTCAGAGTTCATCGTATCGGGAAGTTATGATTAGACGGTGAGACTATGGGACGTCAAGACAGGTACCTGTAAGACCATGAGTGGTCACACTAGTAATGTATATGCTGTGGCTATATCCAGTGATTCAGAGTTCATCGTATCGGGAAGTTATGATTAGACGGTGAGACTATGGGACGTCAAGACAGGTACCTGTAAGACCATGAGTGGTCACACACATTAAGTATATGCTGTGGCTATATCCAGTGATTCAGAGTACATCGTATCGGGAAGTTATGATTAGACGGTGAGACTATGGGACGTCAAGACAGGTACCTGTAAGACCATGAGTGGTCAAACACATTATGTATATGCTGTGGCTATATCCAGTGATTCAGAGTTCATCGTATCGGGAAGTTATGATTAGACGGTGAGACTATGGGACGTCAAGACAGGTACCTGTAAGACCATGAGTGGTCACACTAGTAATGTATATGCTGTGGCTATATCCAGTGATTCAGAGTTCATCGTATCGGGAAGTTATGATTAGACGGTGAGACTATGGGACGTCAAGACAGGTACCTGTAAGATCATGAGTGGTCACACTAGTAATGTATATGCTGTGGCTATATCCAGTGATTCAGAGTTCATCGTATCGGGAAGTTATGATTAGACGGTGAGACTATGGGACGTCAAGACAGGTACCTGTAAGACCATGAGTGGTCACACACATTATGTATATGCTGTGGCTATATCCAGTGATTCAGAGTTCATCGTATCGGGAAGTTATGATTAGACGGTGAGACTATGGGACGTCAAGACAGGTACCTGTAAGACCATGAGTGGTCACACTAGTTATGTATATGCTGTGGCTATATCCAGTGATTCAGAGTTCATCGTATCGGGAAGTTATGATTAGACGGTGAGACTATGGGACGTCAAGACAGGTACCTGTAAGACCATGAGTGGTCACACTAGTAATGTATATGCTGTGGCTATATCCAGTGATTCAGAGTTCATCGTATCGGGAAGTTATGATTAGACGGTGAGACTATGGGACGTCAAGACAGGTACCTGTAAGACCATGAGTGGTCAAACACATTATGTATATGCTGTGGCTATATCCAGTGATTCAGAGTTCATCGTATCGGGAAGTTATGATTAGACGGTGAGACTATGGGACGTCAAGACAGGTACCTGTAAGACCATGAGTGGTCACACTAGTAATGTATATGCTGTGGCTATATCCAGTGATTCAGAGTTCATCGTATCGGGAAGTTATGATTAGACGGTGAGACTATGGGACGTCAAGACAGGTACCTGTAAGACCATGAGTGGTCACACACATTAAGTATATGCTGTGGCTATATCCAGTGATTCAGAGTACATCGTATCGGGAAGTTATGATTAGACGGTGAGACTATGGGACGTCAAGACAGGTACCTGTAAGACCATGAGTGGTCAAACACATTATGTATATGCTGTGGCTATATCCAGTGATTCAGAGTTCATCGTATCGGGAAGTTATGATTAGACGGTGAGACTATGGGACGTCAAGAAAGGTACCTGTAAGACCATGAGTGGTCACACACATTAAGTATATGCTGTGGCTATATCCAGTGATTCAGAGTACATCGTATCGGGAAGTTATGATTAGACGGTGAGACTATGGGACGTCAAGACAGGTACCTGTAAGACCATGAGTGGTCACACTAGTTATGTATATGCTGTGGCTATATCCAGTGATTCAGAGTTCATCGTATCGGGAAGTTATGATTAGACGGTGAGACTATGGGACGTCAAGACAGGTACCTGTAAGACCATGAGTGGTCACACTAGTAATGTATATGCTGTGGCTATATCCAGTGATTCAGAGTTCATCGTATCGGGAAGTTATGATTAGACGGTGAGACTATGGGACGTCAAGACAGGTACCTGTAAGACCATGAGTGGTCAAACACATTATGTATATGCTGTGGCTATATCCAGTGATTCAGAGTTCATCGTATCGGGAAGTTATGATTAGACGGTGAGACTATGGGACGTCAAGAAAGGTACCTGTAAGACCATGAGTGGTCACACACATTAAGTATATGCTGTGGCTATATCCAGTGATTCAGAGTACATCGTATCGGGAAGTTATGATTAGACGGTGAGACTATGGGACGTCAAGACAGGTACCTGTAAGACCATGAGTGGTCACACTAGTAATGTATATGCTGTGGCTATATCCAGTGATTCAGAGTTCATCGTATCGGGAAGTTATGATTAGACGGTGAGACTATGGGACGTCAAGACAGGTACCTGTAAGACCATGAGTGGTCACACTAGTAATGTATATGCTGTGGCTATATCCAGTGATTCAGAGTTCATCGTATCGGGAAGTTATGATTAGACGGTGAGACTATGGGACGTCAAGACAGGTACCTGTAAGACCATGAGTGGTCACACACATTAAGTATATGCTGTGGCTATATCCAGTGATTCAGAGTACATCGTATCGGGAAGTTATGATTAGACGGTGAGACTATGGGACGTCAAGACAGGTACCTGTAAGACCATGAGTGGTCAAACACATTATGTATATGCTGTGGCTATATCCAGTGATTCAGAGTTCATCGTATCGGGAAGTTATGATTAGACGGTGAGACTATGGGACGTCAAGACAGGTACCTGTAAGACCATGAGTGGTCACACTAGTAATGTATATGCTGTGGCTATATCCAGTGATTCAGAGTTCATCGTATCGGGAAGTTATGATTAGACGGTGAGACTATGGGACGTCAAGACAGGTACCTGTAAGACCATGAGTGGTCACACTAATTATGTATGATCTGTGGCTATATCCAGTAATTCAGAGTTCATCGTATCGGGAAGTGTAGATTAGACGGTGAGACTATGGGACGTCAAGACAGGTACCTGTAAGACCATGAGTGGTCATACTAATTAGGTATGTGCTGTGGCTATATCCAGTAATTCAGAGTTCATCGTATCGGGAAGTGTAGATTAGACGGTGAGACTATGGGACGTCAAGACAGGTACCTGTAAGACCATGAGTGGTCACACTAATTAGGCATGTGCTGTGGCTATATCCAGTGATTCAGAGTTCATCGTATCGGGAAGTGTAGATTAGACGGTGAGACTATGGGACGTCAAGACAGGTACCTGTAAGACCATGAGTGGTCACACTAGTAATGTATATGCTGTGGCTATATCCAGTGATTCAGAGTTCATCGTATCGGGAAGTTATGATTAGACGGTGAGACTATGGGACGTCAAGACAGGTACCTGTAAGACCATGAGTGGTCACACTAATTAGGTATGTGCTGTGGCTATATCCAGTAATTCAGAGTTCATCGTATCGGGAAGTGTAGATTAGACGGTGAGACTATGGGACGTCAAGACAGGTACCTGTAAGACCATGAGTGGTCACACTAATTAGGTATGTGCTGTGGCTATATCCAGTAATTCAGAGTTCATCGTATCGGGAAGTGTAGATTAGACGGTGAGACTATGGGACGTCAAGACAGGTACCTGTAAGACCATGAGTGGTCACACTAATTATGTATGATCTGTGGCTATATCCAGTAATTCAGAGTTCATCGTATCGGGAAGTGTAGATTAGACGGTGAGACTATGGGACGTCAAGACAGGTACCTGTAAGACCATGAGTGGTCACACTAATTAGGTATGATCTGTGGCTATATCCAGTGATTCAGAGTTCATCGTATCGGGAAGTTATGATTAGACGGTGAGACTATGGGACGTCAAGACAGGTACCTGTAAGACCATTAGTGGTCACACTAATTAGGTATGTGCTGTGGTTATATCCAGTGATTCAGAGTTCATCGTATCGGGAAGTTATGATTAGACGGTGAGACTATGGGACGTCAAGACAGGTACCTGTAAGACCATGAGTGGTCACACTAATTATGTATGATCTGTGGCTATATCCAGTGATTCAGAGTTCATCGTATCGGGAAGTTATGATTAGACGGTGAGACTATGGGACGTCAAGACAGGTACCTGTAAGACCATGAGTGGTCACACTAGTAATGTATATGCTGTGGCTATATCCAGTGATTCAGAGTTCATCGTATCGGGAAGTGTAGATTAGACGGTGAGACTATGGGACGTCAAGACAGGTACCTGTAAGACCATGAGTGGTCACACTAATTAGGTATGTGCTGTGGCTATATCCAGTAATTCAGAGTTCATCGTATCGGGAAGTGTAGATTAGACGGTGAGACTATGGGACGTCAAGACAGGTACCTGTAAGACCATGAGTGGTCACACTAGTAATGTATATGCTGTGGCTATATCCAGTGATTCAGAGTTCATCGTATCGGGAAGTTATGATTAGACGGTGAGACTATGGGACGTCAAGACAGGTACCTGTAAGACCATGAGTGGTCACACACATTAAGTATATGCTGTGGCTATATCCAGTGATTCAGAGTACATCGTATCGGGAAGTTATGATTAGACGGTGAGACTATGGGACGTCAAGACAGGTACCTGTAAGACCATGAGTGGTCACACTAATTATGTATGATCTGTGGCTATATCCAGTAATTCAGAGTTCATCGTATCGGGAAGTGTAGATTAGACGGTGAGACTATGGGACGTCAAGACAGGTACCTGTAAGACCATGAGTGGTCACACTAATTATGTATGATCTGTGGCTATATCCAGTAATTCAGAGTTCATCGTATCGGGAAGTGTAGATTAGACGGTGAGACTATGGGACGTCAAGACAGGTACCTGTAAGACCATGAGTGGTCACACTAATTATGTATGATCTGTGGCTATATCCAGTAATTCAGAGTTCATCGTATCGGGAAGTGTAGATTAGACGGTGAGACTATGGGACGTCAAGACAGGTACCTGTAAGACCATGAGTGGTCACACTAATTATGTATGATCTGTGGCTATATCCAGTAATTCAGAGTTCATCGTATCGGGAAGTGTAGATTAGACGGTGAGACTATGGGACGTCAAGACAGGTACCTGTAAGACCATGAGTGGTCACACTAATTATGTATGATCTGTGGCTATATCCAGTAATTCAGAGTTCATCGTATCGGGAAGTGTAGATTAGACGGTGAGACTATGGGACGTCAAGACAGGTACCTGTAAGACCATGAGTGGTCACACTAATTATGTATGATCTGTGGCTATATCCAGTAATTCAGAGTTCATCGTATCGGGAAGTGTAGATTAGACGGTGAGACTATGGGACGTCAAGACAGGTACCTGTAAGACCATGAGTGGTCACACTAATTATGTATGATCTGTGGCTATATCCAGTAATTCAGAGTTCATCGTATCGGGAAGTGTAGATTAGACGGTGAGACTATGGGACGTCAAGACAGGTACCTGTAAGACCATGAGTGGTCACACTAATTAGGCATGTGCTGTGGCTATATCCAGTAATTCAGAGTTCATCGTATCGGGAAGTTATGATTAGACGGTGAGACTATGGGACGTCAAGACAGGTACCTGTAAGACCATGAGTGGTCACACTAATTAGGCATGTGCTGTGGCTATATCCAGTGATTCAGAGTTCATCGTATCGGGAAGTTATGATTAGACGGTGAGACTATGGGACGTCAAGACAGGTACCTGTAAGACAATGAGTGGTCACACTAATTAGGTATGTGCTGTGGCTATATCCAGTAATTCAGAGTTCATCGTATCGGGAAGTGTAGATTAGACGGTGAGACTATGGGACGTCAAGACAGGTACCTGTAAGACCATGAGTGGTCACACTAATTAGGCATGTGCTGTGGCTATATCCAGTGATTCAGAGTTCATCGTATCGGGAAGTTATGATTAGACGGTGAGACTATGGGACGTCAAGACAGGTACCTGTAAGACCATGAGTGGTCACACTAGTAATGTATATGCTGTGGCTATATCCAGTGATTCAGAGTTCATCGTATCGGGAAGTGTAGATTAGACGGTGAGACTATGGGACGTCAAGACAGGTACCTGTAAGACCATGAGTGGTCACACTAATTATGTATATGCTGTGGCTATATCCAGTAATTCAGAGTTCATCGTATCGGGAAGTGTAGATTAGACGGTGAGACTATGGGACGTCAAGACAGGTACCTGTAAGACCATGAGTGGTCACACTAATTAGGTATGTGCTGTGGCTATATCCAGTAATTCAGAGTTCATCGTATCGGGAAGTGTAGATTAGACGGTGAGACTATGGGACGTCAAGACAGGTACCTGTAAGACCATGAGTGGTCACACTAATTAGGTATGATCTGTGGCTATATCCAGTAATTCAGAGTTCATCGTATCGGGAAGTGTAGATTAGACGGTGAGACTATGGGACGTCAAGACAGGTACCTGTAAGACCATTAGTGGTCACACTAATTAGGTATGTGCTGTGGCTATATCCAGTGATTCAGAGTTCATCGTATCGGGAAGTTATGATTAGACGGTGAGACTATGGGACGTCAAGACAGGTACCTGTAAGACCATGAGTGGTCACACTAATTAGGTATGTGCTGTGGCTATATCCAGTAATTCAGAGTTCATCGTATCGGGAAGTGTAGATTAGACGGTGAGACTATGGGACGTCAAGACAGGTACCTGTAAGACCATGAGTGGTCACACTAATTAGGTATGATCTGTGGCTATATCCAGTAATTCAGAGTTCATCGTATCGGGAAGTGTAGATTAGACGGTGAGACTATGGGACGTCAAGACAGGTACCTGTAAGACCATGAGTGGTCACACTAATTAGGTATGTGCTGTGGCTATATCCAGTAATTCAGAGTTCATCGTATCGGGAAGTGTAGATTAGACGGTGAGACTATGGGACGTCAAGACAGGTACCTGTAAGACCATGAGTGGTCACACTAATTATGTATATGCTGTGGCTATATCCAGTAATTCAGAGTTCATCGTATCGGGAAGTGTAGATTAGACGGTGAGACTATGGGACGTCAAGACAGGTACCTGTAAGACCATGAGTGGTCACACTAATTAGGTATGTGCTGTGGCTATATCCAGTAATTCAGAGTTCATCGTATCGGGAAGTGTAGATTAGACGGTGAGACTATGGGACGTCAAGACAGGTACCTGTAAGACCATGAGTGGTCACACTAATTATGTATGATCTGTGGCTATATCCAGTAATTCAGAGTTCATCGTATCGGGAAGTTATGATTAGACGGTGAGACTATGGGACGTCAAGACAGGTACCTGTAAGACCATGAGTGGTCACACTAATTATGTATATGCTGTGGCTATATCCAGTAATTCAGAGTTCATCGTATCGTGAAGTTATGATTAGACGGTGAGACTATGGGACGTCAAGACAGGTACCTGTAAGACCATGAGTGGTCACACTAATTATGTATATGCTGTGGCTATATCCAGTAATTCAGAGTTCATCGTATCGGGAAGTGTAGATTAGACGGTGAGACTATGGGACGTCAAGACAGGTACCTGTAAGACAATGAGTGGTCACACTAATTAGGTATGTGCTGTGGCTATATCCAGTAATTCAGAGTTCATCGTATCGGGAAGTGTAGATTAGACGGTGAGACTATGGGACGTCAAGACAGGTACCTGTAAGACCATGAGTGGTCACACTAATTATGTATGATCTGTGGCTATATCCAGTAATTCAGAGTTCATCGTATCGGGAAGTTATGATTAGACGGTGAGACTATGGGACGTCAAGACAGGTACCTGTAAGACCATGAGTGGTCACACTAATTAGGTATGTGCTGTGGTTATATCCAGTGATTCAGAGTTCATCGTATCGGGAAGTGTAGATTAGACGGTGAGACTATGGGACGTCAAGACAGGTACCTGTAAGACCATGAGTGGTCACACTAATTAGGTATGATCTGTGGCTATATCCAGTAATTCAGAGTTCATCGTATCGGGAAGTGTAGATTAGACGGTGAGACTATGGGACGTCAAGACAGGTACCTGTAAGACAATGAGTGGTCACACTAATTAGGTATGTGCTGTGGCTATATCCAGTAATTCAGAGTTCATCGTATCGGGAAGTTATGATTAGACGGTGAGACTATGGGACGTCAAGACAGGTACCTGTAAGACCATTAGTGGTCACACTAATTAGGTATGTGCTGTGGCTATATCCAGTAATTCAGAGTTCATCGTATCGGGAAGTGTAGATTAGACGGTGAGACTATGGGACGTCAAGACAGGTACCTGTAAGACCATGAGTGGTCACACTAATTATGTATGATCTGTGGCTATATCCAGTAATTCAGAGTTCATCGTATCGGGAAGTGTAGATTAGACGGTGAGACTATGGGACGTCAAGACAGGTACCTGTAAGACCATGAGTGGTCACACTAATTATGTATGATCTGTGGCTATATCCAGTAATTCAGAGTTCATCGTATCGGGAAGTTATGATTAGACGGTGAGACTATGGGACGTCAAGACAGGTACCTGTAAGACCATGAGTGGTCACACTAGTAATGTATATGCTGTGGCTATATCCAGTGATTCAGAGTTCATCGTATCGGGAAGTTATGATTAGACGGTGAGACTATGGGACGTCAAGACAGGTACCTGTAAGACCATGAGTGGTCACACTAATTAGGCATGTGCTGTGGCTATATCCAGTGATTCAGAGTTCATCGTATCGGGAAGTTATGATTAGACGGTGAGACTATGGGACGTCAAGACAGGTACCTGTAAGACCATGAGTGGTCACACTAATTAGGTATGTGCTGTGGCTATATCCAGTAATTCAGAGTTCATCGTATCGGGAAGTTATGATTAGACGGTGAGACTATGGGACGTCAAGACAGGTACCTGTAAGACAATGAGTGGTCACACTAATTAGGTATGTGCTGTGGCTATATCCAGTAATTCAGAGTTCATCGTATCGGGAAGTGTAGATTAGACGGTGAGACTATGGGACGTCAAGACAGGTACCTGTAAGACCATGAGTGGTCACACTAATTAGGTATGATCTGTGGCTATATCCAGTAATTCAGAGTTCATCGTATCGGGAAGTGTAGATTAGACGGTGAGACTATGGGACGTCAAGACAGGTACCTGTAAGACCATGAGTGGTCACACTAATTATGTATGATCTGTGGCTATATCCAGTAATTCAGAGTTCATCGTATCGGGAAGTGTAGATTAGACGGTGAGACTATGGGACGTCAAGACAGGTACCTGTAAGACCATGAGTGGTCACACTAATTAGGTATGATCTGTGGCTATATCCAGTGATTCAGAGTTCATCGTATCGGGAAGTTATGATTAGACGGTGAGACTATGGGACGTCAAGACAGGTACCTGTAAGACCATTAGTGGTCACACTAATTAGGTATGTGCTGTGGTTATATCCAGTGATTCAGAGTTCATCGTATCGGGAAGTTATGATTAGACGGTGAGACTATGGGACGTCAAGACAGGTACCTGTAAGACCATGAGTGGTCACACTAATTATGTATGATCTGTGGCTATATCCAGTAATTCAGAGTTCATCGTATCGGGAAGTGTAGATTAGACGGTGAGACTATGGGACGTCAAGACAGGTACCTGTAAGACCATGAGTGGTCACACTAATTAGGTATGATCTGTGGCTATATCCAGTAATTCAGAGTTCATCGTATCGGGAAGTGTAGATTAGACGGTGAGACTATGGGACGTCAAGACAGGTACCTGTAAGACCATGAGTGGTCACACTAATTATGTATGATCTGTGGCTATATCCAGTAATTCAGAGTTCATCGTATCGGGAAGTGTAGATTAGACGGTGAGACTATGGGACGTCAAGACAGGTACCTGTAAGACCATGAGTGGTCACACTAATTAGGTATGATCTGTGGCTATATCCAGTGATTCAGAGTTCATCGTATCGGGAAGTTATGATTAGACGGTGAGACTATGGGACGTCAAGACAGGTACCTGTAAGACCATTAGTGGTCACACTAATTAGGTATGTGCTGTGGTTATATCCAGTGATTCAGAGTTCATCGTATCGGGAAGTTATGATTAGACGGTGAGACTATGGGACGTCAAGACAGGTACCTGTAAGACCATGAGTGGTCACACTAATTATGTATGATCTGTGGCTATATCCAGTAATTCAGAGTTCATCGTATCGGGAAGTTATGATTAGACGGTGAGACTATGGGACGTCAAGACAGGTACCTGTAAGACCATGAGTGGTCACACTAATTAGGTATGATCTGTGGCTATATCCAGTAATTCAGAGTTCATCGTATCGGGAAGTTATGATTAGACGGTGAGACTATGGGACGTCAAGACAGGTACCTGTAAGACCATGAGTGGTCACACTAATTAGGTATGATCTGTGGCTATATCCAGTAATTCAGAGTTCATCGTATCGGGAAGTTATGATTAGACGGTGAGACTATGGGACGTCAAGACAGGTACCTGTAAGACCATGAGTGGTCACACTACTCTTCTTTTCTTACTTTTCTTCTTCACTTTACTTTTAAAACTAACTACTTACTCTTTAAAACTCATGAAATCTTCAACACTTAAAAACTAATCTACTCTTCTTTTCTTACTTTTCTTCTTCACTTTACTTTTAAAACTAACTACTCAATCTTTAAAACTCATGAAATCTTCAACACTTAAAAACTGAATCTACTCTTCTTTTCTTACTTTTCTTCTTCACCTTACTTTTAAAACTAACTACTTACTCTTTCTTATCAAAGCTTCAAAACTTAAAAACTGAATCTACTCTTCTTTTCTTACTTTTCTTCTTTACTTTTAAAACTAACTACTTACTCTTTTCTTATCAAAGCTTCTACACTTAAAAACTGAATCAACTCTTCTTTTCTTACTTTTCTTCTTCACTTTACTTTTAAAAATAACTACTTACTCTTTCTTATCAAAGCTTCAACACTTAAAAACTGAATCTACTCTTCTTTTCTTACTTTTCTTACTTTTCTTCTTTACTTTTAAAACTAACTACTCAATCTCTAAAACTAATGAAATCTTCAACACTTAAAAACTAATCTACTCTTCTTTTCTTACTTTTCTTCTTCACTTTACTTTTAAAACTAACTACTCAATCTTTAAAACTCATGAAATCTTCAACACTTAAAAACTGAATCTACTCTTCTTTTCTTACTTTTCTTCTTCACTTTTAAAACTAACTACTCAATCTTTTCTTATCAAAGCTTCAACACTTAAAAACTGAATCTACTCTTCTTTTCTTACTTTTCTTCTTCACTTTACTTTTAAAACTAACTACTTACTCTTTAAAACTCATGAAATCTTCAACACTTAAAAACTGAATCTACTCTTCTTTTCTTACTTTTCTTCTTCACCTTACTTTTAAAACTAACTACTTACTTTTCTTATCAAAGCTTCAACACTTAAAAACTGAAATTACTCTTCTTTTCTTACTTTTCTTCTTTACTTTTAAAACTAACTACTCAATCTCTAAAACTAATGAAATCTTCAACACTTAAAAACTGAATCTACTCTTCTTTTCTTACTTTTCTTCTTCACTTTTAAAACTAACTACTCAATCTTTTCTTATCAAAGCTTCAACACTTAAAAACTGAATCTACTCTTCTTTTCTTACTTTTCTTCTTCACTTTACTTTTAAAACTAACTACTTACTCTTTTCTTATCAAAGCTTCAACACTTAAAAACTGAAATTACTCTTCTTTTCTTACTTTTCTTCTTTACTTTTAAAACTAACTACTTACTCTTTCTTATCAAAGCTTCAACACTTAAAAACTGAATCTACTCTTCTTTTCTTACTTTTCTTCTTTACTTTTAAAACTAACTACTTACTCTTTCTTATCAAAGCTTCAACACTTGAAAACTGAATCTACTCTTCTTTTCTTACTTTTCTTCTTCACTTTACTTTTAAAACTAACTACTCAATCTTCCAAACTCATGAAATCTTCAACACTTAAAAACTGAATCTACTCTTCTTTTCTTACTTTTCTTCTTTACTTTTAAAACTAACTACTTACTCTTTCTTATCAAAGCTTCAACACTTAAAAACTGAATCTACTCTTCTTTTCTTACTTTTCTTCTTCACTTTTAAAACTAACTACTTACTCTTTAAAACTCATGAAATCTTCAACACTTAAAAACTGAATCTACTCTTCTTTTCTTACTTTTCTTTTTCACTTTACTTTTAAAACTAACTACTTACTCTTTCTTATCAAAGCTTCAACACTTAAAAACTGAATCTACTCTTCTTTTCTTACTTTTCTTCTTTACTTTTAAAACTAACTACTTACTCTTTCTTATCAAAGCTTCAACACTTAAAAACTGTATCTACTCTTCTTTTCTTACTTTTCTTCTTCACTTTACTTTTAAAACTAACTACTTACTCTTTAAAACTCATGAAATCTTCAACACTTAAAAACTGAATCTACTCTTCTTTTCTTACTTTTCTTCTTCACCTTACTTTTAAAACTAACTACTTACTTTTCTTATCAAAGCTTCAACACTTAAAAACTGAAATTACTCTTCTTTTCTTACTTTTCTTCTTTACTTTTAAAACTAACTACTCAATCTCTAAAACTAATGAAATCTTCAACACTTAAAAACTGAATCTACTCTTCTTTTCTTACTTTTCTTCTTTACTTTTAAAACTAACTACTTACTCTTTCTTATCAAAGCTTCAACACTTAAAAACTGAATCTACTCTTCTTTTCTTACTTTTCTTCTTCACTTTACTTTTAAAAATAACTACTTACTCTTTTCTTATCAAAGCTTCAACACTTAAAAACTGAATCTACTCTTCTTTTCTTACTTTTCTTCTTTACTTTTAAAACTAACTACTTACTCTTTCTTATCAAAGCTTCAACACTTAAAAACTGAATCTACTCTTCTTTTCTTACTTTTCTTCTTTACTTTTAAAACTAACTACTTACTCTTTAAAACTCATGAAATCTTCAACACTTAAAAACTGAATCTACTCTTCTTTTCTTACTTTTCTTCTTCACCTTACTTTTAAAACTAACTACTTACTTTTCTTATCAAAGCTTCAACACTTAAAAACTGAAATTACTCTTCTTTTCTTACTTTTCTTCTTTACTTTTAAAACTAACTACTCAATCTCTAAAACTAATGAAATCTTCAACACTTAAAAACTGAATCTACTCTTCTTTTCTTACTTTTCTTCTTTACTTTTAAAACTAACTACTTACTCTTTCTTATCAAAGCTTCAACACTTAAAAACTGAATCTACTCTTCTTTTCTTACTTTTCTTCTTCACTTTACTTTTAAAACTAACTACTTACTCTTTAAAACTCATGAAATCTTCAACACTTAAAAACTGAATCTAATCTTCTTTTCTTACTTTTCTTCTTCACCTTACTTTTAAAACTAACTACTTACTTTTCTTATCAAAGCTTCAACACTTAAAAACTGAAATTACTCTTCTTTTCTTACTTTTCTTCTTTACTTTTAAAACTAACTACTCAATCTCTAAAACTAATGAAATCTTCAACACTTAAAAACTGAATCTACTCTTCTTTTCTTACTTTTCTTCTTCACTTTTAAAACTAACTACTCAATCTTTTCTTATCAAAGCTTCAACACTTAAAAACTGAATCTACTCTTCTTTTCTTACTTTTCTTCTTCACTTTAAAATTAACTACTTACTCTTTTCTTATCAAAGCTTCAACACTTAAAAACTGAAATTACTCTTCTTTTCTTACTTTTCTTCTTTACTTTTAAAACTAACTACTTACTCTTTCTTATCAAAGCTTCAACACTTAAAAACTGAAATTACTCTTCTTTTCTTACTTTTCTTCTTTACTTTTAAAACTAACTACTTATGCTTTAAAACTCATGAAAGCTTCACCACTTGAAAACTGAATCTACTCTTCTTTTCTTACTTTTCTTCTTCACTTTACTTTTAAAACTAACTACTCAATCTTTAAAACTCATGAAATCTTCAACACTTAAAAACTGAATCTACTCTTCTTTTCTTACTTTTCTTCTTTACTTTTAAAACTAACTACTTACTCTTTTCTTATCAAAGCTTCAACACTTAAAAACTGAATCTACTCTTCTTTTCTTACTTTTCTTCTTTACTTTTAAAACTAACTACTTACTCTTTAAAACTCATGAAATCTTCAACACTTAAAAACTGAATCTACTCTTCTTTTCTTACTTTTCTTCATTACTTTTAAAACTAACTACTTACTTTTCTTATCAAAGCTTCAACACTTAAAAACTGAAATTACTCTTCTTTTCTTACTTTTCTTCTTTACTTTTAAAACTAACTACTCAATCTCTAAAACTAATGAAATCTTCAACACTTAAAAACTGAATCTACTCTTCTTTTCTTACTTTTCTTCTTTACTTTTAAAACTAACTACTTACTCTTTCTTATCAAAGCTTCAACACTTAAAAACTGAATCTACTCTTCTTTTCCTACTTTTCTTCTTCACTTTACTTTTAAAAATAACTACTTACTCTTTTCTTATCAAAGCTTCAACACTTAAAAACTGAATCTACTCTTCTTTTCTTACTTTTCTTCTTTACTTTTAAAACTAACTACTTACTCTTTCTTATCAAAGCTTCAACACTTAAAAACTGAATCTACTCTTCTTTTCTTACTTTTCTTCTTTACTTTTAAAACTAACTACTTACTCTTTAAAACTCATGAAATCTTCAACACTTAAAAACTGAATCTACTCTTCTTTTCTTACTTTTCTTCTTAACCTTACTTTTAAAACTAACTACTTACTCTTTCTTATCAAAGCTTCAACACTTAAAAACTGAATCTACTCTTCTTTTCTTACTTTTCTTCTTTACTTTTAAAACTAACTACTTACTCTTTAAAACTCATGAAATCTTCAACACTTAAAAACTGAATCTACTCTTCTTTTCTTACTTTTCTTCTTCACTTTACTTTTAAAAATAACTACTTACTCTTTTCTTATCAAAGCTTCAACACTTAAAAACTGAATCTACTCTTCTTTTCTTACTTTTCTTCTTTACTTTTAAAACTAACTACTTACTCTTTCTTATCAAAGCTTCAACACTTAAAAACTGAAATTACTCTTCTTTTCTTACTTTTCTTCTTTACTTTTAAAACTAACTACTCAATCTCTAAAACTAATGAAATCTTCAACACTTAAAAACTGAATCTACTCTTCTTTTCTTACTTTTCTTCTTTACTTTTAAAACTAACTACTTACTCTTTCTTATCAAAGCTTCAACACTTAAAAACTGAATCTACTCTTCTTTTCTTACTTTTCTTCGCTTTACTTTTAAAACTAACTACTTACTCTTTTCTTATCAAAGCTTCAACACTTAAAAACTGAATCAACTCTTCTTTTCTTACTTTTCTTCCTCACTTTACTTTTAAAACTAACTACTCAATCTTTAAAACTCATGAAAGCTTCAACACTTAAAAACTGAAATTACTCTTCTTTTCTTACTTTTCTTCTTCACTTTAATTTTAAAACTAACTACTTACTCTTTCTTATCAAAGCTTCAACACTTAAAAACTGAATCTACTCTTCTTTTCTTACTTTTCTTCTTCACTTTACTTTTAAAAATAACTACTTACTCTTTTCTTATCAAAGCTTCAACACTTAAAAACTGAATCTACTCTTCTTTTCTTACTTTTCTTCTTCACTTTAATTTTAAAATTAACTACTTACTCTTATCAAAGCTTCAACACTTAAAAACTGAAATTACTCTTCTTTTCTTACTTTTCTTCTTCACTTTAAAATTAACTACTTACTCTTTCTTATCAAAGCTTCAACACTTAAAAACTGAATCTACTCTTCTTTTCTTACTTTTCTTCTTTACTTTTAAAACTAACTACTTACTCTTTCTTATCAAAGCTTCAACACTTAAAAACTGAATCTACTCTTCTTTTCTTACTTTTCTTCTTCACTTAACTTTTAAAACCAACTACTTACTCTTTCTTATCAAAGCTTCAACACTTAAAAACTGAATCTACTCTTCTTTTCTTACTTTTCTTCTTTACTTTTAAAACTAACTACTTACTCTTTCTTATCAAAGCTTCAACACTTAAAAACTGAATCTACTCTTCTTTTCTTACTTTTCTTCTTTACTTTTAAAACTAACTACTCAATCTTTAAAACTCATGAAATCTTCAACACTTAAAAACTGAATCTACTCTTCTTTTCTTACTTTTCTTCGCTTTACTTTTAAAACTAACTACTTACTCTTTTCTTATCAAAGCTTCAACACTTAAAAACTGAATCAACTCTTCTTTTCTTACTTTTCTTCCTCACTTTACTTTTAAAACTAACTACTCAATCTTTAAAACTCATGAAAGCTTCAACACTTAAAAACTGAAATTACTCTTCTTTTCTTACTTTTCTTCTTCACTTTAATTTTAAAACTAACTACTTACTCTTTCTTATCAAAGCTTCAACACTTAAAAACTGAATCTACTCTTCTTTTCTTACTTTTCTTCTTCACTTTACTTTTAAAAATAACTACTTACTCTTTTCTTATCAAAGCTTCAACACTTAAAAACTGAATCTACTCTTCTTTTCTTACTTTTCTTCTTCACTTTAATTTTAAAATTAACTACTTACTCTTATCAAAGCTTCAACACTTAAAAACTGAAATTACTCTTCTTTTCTTACTTTTCTTCTTCACTTTAAAATTAACTACTTACTCTTTTCTTATCAAAGCTTCAACACTTAAAAACTGAATCTACTCTTCTTTTCTTACTTTTCTTCTTCACTTTAATTTTAAAATTAACTACTTACTCTTATCAAAGCTTCAACACTTAAAAACTGAAATTACTCTTCTTTTCTTACTTTTCTTCTTCACTTTAAAATTAACTACTTACTCTTTCTTATCAAAGCTTCAACACTTAAAAACTGAATCTACTCTTCTTTTCTTACTTTTCTTCTTTACTTTTAAAACTAACTACTTACTCTTTCTTATCAAAGCTTCAACACTTAAAAACTGAATCTACTCTTCTTTTCTTACTTTTCTTCTTTACTTTTAAAACTAACTACTCAATCTTTAAAACTCATGAAATCTTCAACACTTAAAAACTGAATCTACTCTTCTTTTCTTACTTTTCTTCGCTTTACTTTTAAAACTAACTACTTACTCTTTTCTTATCAAAGCTTCAACACTTAAAAACTGAATCAACTCTTCTTTTCTTACTTTTCTTCCTCACTTTACTTTTAAAACTAACTACTCAATCTTTAAAACTCATGAAAGCTTCAACACTTAAAAACTGAAATTACTCTTCTTTTCTTACTTTTCTTCTTCACTTTAATTTTAAAACTAACTACTTACTCTTTCTTATCAAAGCTTCAACACTTAAAAACTGAATCTACTCTTCTTTTCTTACTTTTCTTCTTCACTTTAATTTTAAAATTAACTACTTACTCTTATCAAAGCTTCAACACTTAAAAACTGAATCTACTCTTCTTTTCTTACTTTTCTTCTTCACTTTAATTTTAAAATTAACTACTTACTCTTATCAAAGCTTCAACACTTAAAAACTGAAATTACTCTTCTTTTCTTACTTTTCTTCTTCACTTTAAAACTAACTACTTACTCTTTCTTATCAAAGCTTCAACACTTAAAAACTGAATCTACTCTTCTTTTCTTACTTTTCTTCTTTACTTTTAAAACTAACTACTTACTCTTTCTTATCAAAGCTTCAACACTTAAAAACTGAATCTACTCTTCTTTTCTTACTTTTCTTCTTCACTTTACTTTTAAAAATAACTACTTACTCTTTTCTTATCAAAGCTTCAACACTTAAAAACTGAATCTACTCTTCTTTTCTTACTTTTCTTCTTCACTTTAATTTTAAAATTAACTACTTACTCTTATCAAAGCTTCAACACTTAAAAACTGAAATTACTCTTCTTTTCTTACTTTTCTTCTTCACTTTAAAATTAACTACTTACTCTTTTCTTATCAAAGCTTCAACACTTAAAAACTGAATCTACTCTTCTTTTCTTACTTTTCTTCTTCACTTTAATTTTAAAATTAACTACTTACTCTTATCAAAGCTTCAACACTTAAAAACTGAATCTACTCTTCTTTTCTTACTTTTCTTCTTCACTTTAATTTTAAAATTAACTACTTACTCTTATCAAAGCTTCAACACTTAAAAACTGAAATTACTCTTCTTTTCTTACTTTTCTTCTTCACTTTAAAACTAACTACTTACTCTTTCTTATCAAAGCTTCAACACTTAAAAACTGAATCTACTCTTCTTTTCTTACTTTTCTTCTTTACTTTTAAAACTAACTACTTACTCTTTCTTATCAAAGCTTCAACACTTAAAAACTGAATCTACTCTTCTTTTCTTACTTTTCTTCTTCACTTTACTTTTAAAACCAACTACTTACTCTTTCTTATCAAAGCTTCAACACTTAAAAACTGAATCTACTCTTCTTTTCTTACTTTTCTTCTTTACTTTTAAAACTAACTACTTACTCTTTCTTATCAAAGCTTCAACACTTAAAAACTGAAATTACTCTTCTTTTCTTACATTTCTTCTTTACTTTTAAAACTAACTACTCAATCTTTAAAACTCATGAAATCTTCAACACTTAAAAACTGAATCTACTCTTCTTTTCTTACTTTTCTTCTTTACTTTTAAAACTAACTACTTACTCTTTTCTTATCAAAGCTTCAACACTTAAAAACTGAATCAACTCTTCTTTTCTTACTTTTCTTCCTCACTTTACTTTTAAAACTAACTACTCAATCTTTAAAACTCATGAAAGCTTCAACACTTAAAAACTGAAATTACTCTTCTTTTCTTACTTTTCTTCTTCACTTTAATTTTAAAACTAACTACTTACTCTTTCTTATCAAAGCTTCAACACTTAAAAACTGAATCTACTCTTCTTTTCTTACTTTTCTTCTTCACTTTACTTTTAAAAATAACTACTTACTCTTTTCTTATCAAAGCTTCAACACTTAAAAACTGAATCTACTCTTCTTTTCTTACTTTTCTTCTTCACTTTAATTTTAAAATTAACTACTTACTCTTATCAAAGCTTCAACACTTAAAAACTGAATCTACTCTTCTTTTCTTACTTTTCTTCTTCACATTAGTACTAACTACTTACTCTTATCAAAGCTTCAACACTTAAAAACTGAAATTACTCTTCTTTTCTTACTTTTCTTCTTCACTTTAATTTTAAAACTAACTACTTACTCTTTCTTATCAAAGCTTCAACACTTAAAAACTGAATCTACTCTTCTTTTCTTACTTTTCTTCTTCACTTTACTTTTAAAACTAACTACTTACTCTTTCTTATCAAAGCTTCAACACTTAAAAACTGAATCTACTCTTCTTTTCTTACTTTTCTTCTTTACTTTTAAAACTAACTACTTACTCTTTCTTATCAAAGCTTCAACACTTAAAAACTGAAATTACTCTTCTTTTCTTACTTTTCTTCTTTACTTTTAAAACTAACTACTTACTCTTTCTTATCAAAGCTTCAACACTTAAAAACTGAAATCTACTCTTCTTTTCTTACTTTTCTTCTTCACTTTACTTTTAAAACTAACTACTTACTCTTTCTTATCAAAGCTTCAACACTTAAAAACTGAATCTACTCTTCTTTTCTTACTTTTCTTCTTCACTTTAATTTTAAAATTAACTACTTACTCTTTTCTTATCAAAGCTTCAACACTTAAAAACTGAAATTACTCTTCTTTTCTTACTTTTCTTCTTCACTTTAAAATTAACTACTTACTCTTATCAAAGCTTCAACACTTAAAAGCTGAAATTACTCTTCTCTTCTTACTTTTCTTCTTCACTTAACTTTTAAAACTAAATACTTACTCTTATCAAAGCTACAACACTTAAAAACTGAAATTACTCTTCTTTTCTTACTTTTCTTCTTCACTTTAGTACTAACTACTTACTCTTATCAAAGCTTCAACACTTAAAAACTGAAATTACTCTTCTTTTCTTACTTTTCTTCTTCACTTTAATACTAACTACTTACTCTTATCAAGCTTCAACACTTAAAAACTGAAATTACTCTTCTCTTCTTACTTTTCTTCTTCTCTTTAATACGAACTACTTACTCTTATCAAAGCTTCAACACTTAAAAACTGAAATTACTCTTCTTTTCTTACTTTTCTTCTTCACTTTACTTTTAAAATTAACTACTTACTCTTATAAAAGCTACAACACTTAAAAACTGAAATTACTCTTCTTTTCTTACTTTTCGTCTTCACTTTAGTACTAACTACTTACTCTTATCAAAGCTTCAACACTTAAAAACTGAAATTACTCTTCTCTTCTTACTTTTCTTCTTCACTTTAAAATTAACTACTTACTCTTATCAAAGCTTCAACACTTAAAAATGAAATTACTCTTCTCTTCTTACTTTTCATCTTCTCTTTAATACGAACTACTTACTCTTATCAAAGCTTCAACACTTAAAAACTGAATCTACTCTTCTTTTCTTACTTTTCTTCTTCACTTTACTTTTAAAATTAACTACTTACTCTTATCAAAGCTTCAACACTTAAAAACTGAAATTACTCTTCTTTTATTACTTTTCTTCTTCACTTTAATATTAACTACTTACTCTTATCAAAGCTTCAACACTTAAAAACTGAAATTACTCTTCTCTTCTTACTTTTCTTCTTCACTTTAAAACTAAATACTTACTATTATCAAAGCTTAAACACTTTAAAACTGAAATTACTCTTCTTTTCTTACTTTTCTTCTTCACTTAACTTTTAAAACTAAATACTTACTCTTATATAAGTTCAACACATACTTAAAAAATGAAATTACTCTTCTTTTCTTACTTTACTTCCTCACTTTTCTAAATTCTTATCACTTCTTATTATCTATTTTTAGTAATTCTAAATCGAAATTCTTTCTTCTTTTCTTACTTTACTTCCTCACTTTTCTAAATTCTTATCACTTCTTTTTATCTAGTTTTTGTAATTCTAAATCTGAAATTCTTTCTTCTTTTCTTACTTTACTCCCTCACTTTTCTAAATTCTTATAACTTCTTTTTATCTAGTTTTAGTAATTCTAAATCTGAAATTCTTTCTTCTTTTCTTACTTTACTTCCTCACTTTTCTAAATTCAAATCACTTCTTTTTATCTAGTTTTAGTAATTATAAATCTGAAATTCTTTCTTCTTTTCTTACTTTACTTCCTCACTTTTCTAAATTCTTATAACATCTTATTATCTATTTTTAGTAATTCTAAATCCGAAATTCTTTCTTCTTTTCTTACTTTACTTCCTCACTTTTCTAAATTCTTATAACATCTTATTATCCAGTTTTAGTAATTCTAAATCTGAAATTCTTTCTTCTTTTCTTACTTTACTTCCTCACTTTTCTAAATTCAAATCACTTCTTTTTATCTAGTTTTAGTAATTCTAAATCTGAAATTCTTTCTTCTTTTCTTACTTTACTCCCTCACTTTTCTAAATTCTTATAACTTCTTTTTATCTAGTTTTAGTAATTCTAAATCTGAAATTCTTTATTCTTTTCTTACTTTACTTCCTCACTTTTCTAAATTAAATCACTTCTTTTTATCTAGTTTTAGTAATTCTAAATCTGAAATTCTTTCTTCTTTTCTTACTTTACTTCCTCACTTTTCTAAATTCTTATAACTTCTTTTTATCTAGTTTTAGTAATTCTAAATCTGAAATTCTTTATTCTTTTCTTACTTTACTTCCTCGCTTTTCTAAATTCTTATCACTTCTTTTTATCTAGTTTTTAGTAATTATAAATCTGAAATTCTTTCTTCTTTTCTTACTTTACTTCCTCACTTTTCTAAATTCTTATAACTTCTTTTTATCTAGTTTTAGTAATTCTAAATCTGAAATTCTTTATTCTTTTCTTACTTTACTTCCTCGCTTTTCTAAATTCTTATAACATATTATTATCCAGTTTTAGTAATTCTAAATCTGAAATTCTTTCTTCTTTTCTTACTTTACTCCCTCACTTTTCTAAATTCTTATCACTTCTTATTATCTAGTTTTAGTAATTCTAAATCTGAAATTCTTTCTTCTTTTCTTACTTTACTTCCTCACTTTTCTAAATTCTTATAACTTCTTTTTATCTATTTTTAGTAATTCTAAATCTGAAATTCTTTCTTCTTTTCTTACTTTACTTCCTCACTTTTCTAAATTCTTATAACTTCTTTTTATCTAGTTTTTGTAATTCTAAATCTGAAATTCTTTCTTCTTTTCTTACTTTACTCCCTCACTTTTCTAAATTCTTATAACTTCTTTTTATCTAGTTTTTGTAATTCTAAATCTGAAATTCTTTCTTCTTTTCTTACTTTACTTCCTCACTTTTCTAAATTCTTATCACTTCTTTTTATCTAGTTTTAGTAATTCTAAATCTGAAATTCTTTCTTCTTTTCTTACTTTACTTCCTCACTTTTCTAAATTCTTATAACTTCTTTTTATCCAGTTTTAGTAATTCTAAATCTGAAATTCTTTCTTCTTTTCTTACTTTACTTCCTCACTTTTCTAAATTCTTATAACTTCTTTTTATCTAGTTTTAGTAATTCTAAATCTGAAATTCTTTCTTCTTTTCTTACTTTACTCCCTCACTTTTCTAAATTCTTATAACTTCTTTTTATCTAGTTTTTGTAATTCTAAATCTGAAATTCTTTCTTCTTTTCTTACTTTACTTCCTCACTTTTCTAAATTCAAATCACTTCTTTTTATCTAGTTTTAGTAATTCTAAATCTGAAATTCTTTCTTCTTTTCTTACTTTACTTCCTCACTTTTCTAAATTCTTATCACTTCTTTTTATCTATTTTTAGTAATTCTAAATCTGAAATTCTTTCTTCTTTTCTTACTTTACTTCCTCACTTTTCTAAATTCTTATCACTTCTTTTTATCTAGTTTTAGTAATTCTAAATCTGAAATTCTTTCTTCTTTTCTTACTTTACTTCCTCGCTTTTCTAAATTCTTATAACTTCTTTTTATCTAGTTTTAGTAATTCTAAATCTGAAATTCTTTCTTCTTTTCTTACTTTACTTCCTCACTTTTCTAAATTCTTATCACTTCTTTTTATCTAGTTTTAGTAATTCTAAATCTGAAATTCTTTCTTCTTTTCTTACTTTACTTCCTCACTTTTCTAAATTCTTATCACTTCTTTTTATCTAGTTTTTGTAATTCTAAATCTGAAATTCTTTCTTCTTTTCTTACTTTACTTCCTCACTTTTCTAAATTCTTATAACTTCTTTTTATCTAGTTTTTGTAATTCTAAATCTGAAATTCTTTCTTCTTTTCTTACTTTACTCCCTCACTTTTCTAAATTCTTATAACTTCTTTTTATCTAGTTTTAGTAATTCTAAATCTGAAATTCTTTCTTCTTTTCTTACTTTACTTCCTCACTTTTCTAAATTCTTATCACTTCTTTTTATCTAGTTTTAGTAATTCTAAATCTGAAATTCTTTCTTCTTTTCTTACTTTACTTCCTCACTTTTCTAAATTCTTATCACTTCTTTTTATCTAGTTTTAGTAATTCTAAATCTGAAATTCTTTCTTCTTTTCTTACTTTACTTCCTCACTTTTCTAAATTCTTATAACTTCTTTTTATCTAGTTTTAGTAATTCTAAATCTGAAATTCTTTATTCTTTTCTTACTTTACTCCCTCGCTTTTCTAAATTCTTATAACTTCTTTTTATCTAGTTTTAGTAATTCTAAATCTGAAATTCTTTCTTCTTTTCTTACTTTACTCCCTCACTTTTCTAAATTCTTATAACTTCTTTTTATCTAGTTTTTGTAATTCTAAATCTGAAATTCTTTCTTCTTTTCTTGATTTGCTTCCTCACTTTTCGCAATTCTTATAACCTCTTATTATCTAGTTTTAGTAATTCTAAATCTGAAATTCTTTCTTCTTTTCTTACTTTACTCCCTCACTTTTCTAAATTCTTATAACTTCTTTTTATCTAGTTTTAGTAATTCTAAATCTGAAATTCTTTATTCTTTTCTTACTTTACTTCCTCACTTTTCTAAATTAAATCACTTCTTTTTATCTAGTTTTAGTAATTCTAAATCTGAAATTCTTTCTTCTTTTCTTACTTTACTTCCTCACTTTTCTAAATTCAAATCAATTCTTTTTATCTAGTTTTAGTAATTCTAAATCTGAAATTCTTTCTTCTTTTCTTACTTTACTTCCTCACTTTTCTAAATTCTTATCACTTCTTTTTATCTAGTTTTTGTAATTCTAAATCTGAAATTCTTTCTTCTTTTCTTACTTTACTTCCTCACTTTTCTAAATTCTTATCACTTCTTTTTATCTAGTTTTAGTAATTCTAAATCTGAAATTCTTTCTTCTTTTCTTGATTTGCTTCCTCACTTTTCTAAATTCTTATAACTTCTTTTTATCTAGTTTTTGTAATTCTAAATCTGAAATTCTTTCTTCTTTTCTTACTTTACTTCCTCACTTTTCTAAATTCTTATAACTTCTTTTTATCTAGTTTTTGTAATTCTAAATCTGAAATTCTTTCTTCTTTTCTTACTTTACTTCCTCACTTTTCTAAATTCTTATCACTTCTTTTTATCTAGTTTTAGTAATTCTAAATCTGAAATTCTTTCTTCTTTTCTTGATTTGCTTCCTCACTTTTCGCAATTCTTATCACTTCTTTTTATCTAGTTTTAGTAATTCTAAATCTGAAATTCTTTCTTCTTTTCTTACTTTACTTCCTCACTTTTCTAAATTCTTATAACTTCTTTTTCTCTAGTTTTTGTAATTCTAAATCTGAAATTCTTTCTTCTTTTCTTGATTTGCTTCCTCACTTTTCGCAATTCTTATCACTTCTTTTTATCTAGTTTTAGTAATTCTAAATCTGAAATTCTTTCTTCTTTTCTTACTTTACTCCCTCACTTTTCTAAATTCTTATAACTTCTTTTTATCTAGTTTTAGTAATTCTAAATCTGAAATTCTTTCTTCTTTTCTTACTTTACTTCCTCACTTTTCTAAATTCTTATCACTTCTTTTTATCTAGTTTTAGTAATTCTAAATCTGAAATTCTTTCTTCTTTTCTTGATTTGCTTCCTCACTTTTCGCAAATTCTTATCACTTCTTTTTATCTAGTTTTTGTAATTCTAAATCTGAAATTCTTTCTTCTTTTCTTACTTTACTTCCTCACTTTTCTAAATTCAAATCACTTCTTTTTATCTAGTTTTAGTAATTCTAAATCTGAAATTCTTTCTTCTTTTCTTACTTTACTTCCTCACTTTTCTAAATTCTTATAACTTCTTTTTATCTAGTTTTAGTAATTCTAAATCTGAAATTCTTTCTTCTTTTCTTACTTTACTTCCTCACTTTTCTAAATTCTTATAACTTCTTTTTCTCTAGTTTTTGTAATTCTAAATCTGAAATTCTTTCTTCTTTTCTTGATTTGCTTCCTCACTTTTCTAAATTCTTATAACTTCTTTTTATCTAGTTTTAGTAATTCTAAATCTGAAATTCTTTCTTCTTTTCTTACTTTACTCCCTCACTTTTCTAAATTCTTATAACTTCTTTTTATCTAGTTTTTGTAATTCTAAATCTGAAATTCTTTCTTCTTTTCTTACTTTACTTCCTCACTTTTCTAAATTCAAATCACTTCTTTTTATCTAGTTTTAGTAATTCTAAATCTGAAATTCTTTCTTCTTTTCTTACTTTACTTCCTCACTTTTCTAATTCTTATCACTTCTTTTTATCTAGTTTTAGTAATTCTAAATCTGAAATTCTTTCTTCTTTTCTTACTTTACTTCCTCACTTTTCTAAATTCTTATAACTTCTTTTTATCTAGTTTTTGTAATTCTAAATCTGAAATTCTTTCTTCTTTTCTTACTTTACTTCCTCGCTTTTCTAAATTCTTATCACTTCTTTTTATCTAGTTTTAGTAATTCTAAATCTGAAATTCTTTCTTCTTTTCTTACTTTACTTCCTCACTTTTCTAAATTCTTATAACTTCTTTTTATCTAGTTTTAGTAATTCTAAATCTGAAATTCTTTCTTCTTTTCTTACTTTACTTCCTCACTTTTCTAAATTCTTATCACTTCTTTTTATCTAGTTTTTGTAATTCTAAATCTGAAATTCTTTCTTCTTTTCTTACTTTACTTCCTCACTTTTCTAAATTCTTATAACTTCTTTTTATCTAGTTTTTGTAATTCTAAATCTGAAATTCTTTATTCTTTTCTTGATTTGCTTCCTCACTTTTCTAAATTCTTATCACTTCTTTTTATCTAGTTTTAGTAATTCTAAATCTGAAATTCTTTCTTCTTTTCTTGATTTGCTTCCTCACTTTTCGCAATTCTTATAACCTCTTATTATCTAGTTTTAGTAATTCTAAATCTGAAATTCTTTCTTCTTTTCTTACTTTACTTCCTCACTTTTCTAAATTCTTATAACTTCTTTTTATCTAGTTTTAGTAATTCTAAATCTGAAATTCTTTCTTCTTTTCTTGATTTGCTTCCTCACTTTTCGCAATTCTTATCACTTCTTTTTATCTAGTTTTAGTAATTCTAAATCTGAAATTCTTTCTTCTTTTCTTACTTTACTTCCTCACTTTTCTAAATTCTTATAACTTCTTTTTCTCTAGTTTTTGTAATTCTAAATCTGAAATTCTTTCTTCTTTTCTTGATTTGCTTCCTCACTTTTCGCAATTCTTATCACTTCTTTTTATCTAGTTTTAGTAATTCTAAATCTGAAATTCTTTCTTCTTTTCTTACTTTACTTCCTCACTTTTCTAAATTCTTATAACTTCTTTTTATCTAGTTTTTGTAATTCTAAATCTGAAATTCTTTCTTCTTTTCTTGATTTGCTTCCTCACTTTTCGCAATTCTTATCACTTCTTTTTATCTAGTTTTAGTAATTCTAAATCTGAAATTCTTTCTTCTTTTCTTACTTTACTTCCTCACTTTTCTAAATTCTTATCACTTCTTTTTCTCTAGTTTTTGTAATTCTAAATCTGAAATTCTTTCTTCTTTTCTTGATTTGCTTCCTCACTTTTCGCAATTCTTATCACTTCTTTTTATCTAGTTTTAGTAATTCTAAATCTGAAATTCTTTCTTCTTTTCTTACTTTACTTCCTCACTTTTCTAAATTCTTATAACTTCTTTTTCTCTAAGTTTTTGTAATTCTAAATCTGAAATTCTTTCTTCTTTTCTTACTTTACTTCCCTCACTTTTCTAAATTCTTATAACTTCTTTTTATCTAGTTTTAGTAATTATAAATCTGAAATTCTTTCTTCTTTTCTTACTTTACTTCCTCACTTTTCTAAATTCTTATAACTTCTTTTTATCTAGTTTTAGTAATTCTAAATCTGAAATTCTTTATTCTTTTCTTACTTTACTTCCTCGCTTTTCTAAATTCTTATCACTTCTTTTTCTCTAGTTTTTGTAATTCTAAAACTGAAATTCTTTCTTCTTTTCTTACTTTACTTCCTCACTTTTCTAAATTCTTATCACTTCTTTTTATCTAGTTTTTGTAATTCTAAATCTGAAATTCTTTCTTCTTTTCTTACTTTACTTCCTCACTTTTCTAAATTCTTATAACTTCTTTTTATCTAGTTTTTGTAATTCTAAATCTGAAATTCTTTCTTCTTTTCTTACTTTACTCCCTCACTTTTCTAAATTCTTATAACTTCTTTTTATCTAGTTTTAGTAATTATAAATCTGAAATTCTTTCTTCTTTTCTTACTTTACTTCCTCACTTTTCTAAATTCTTATCACTTCTTTTTATCTAGTTTTAGTAATTCTAAATCTGAAATTCTTTATTCTTTTCTTACTTTACTTCCTCACTTTTCTAAATTCTTATCACTTCTTTTTATCTAGTTTTAGTAATTCTAAATCTGAAATTCTTTCTTCTTTTCTTACTTTACTTCCTCACTTTTCTAAATTCTTATCACTTCTTTTTATCTAGTTTTTGTAATTCTAAATCTGAAATTCTTTCTTCTTTTCTTACTTTACTTCCTCACTTTTCTAATTTCAAATCACTTCTTTTTATCTAGTTTT
>CAMPDV010003172.1:0-50762 GCA_946699065.1 Loxodes magnus | reverse complement strand
ACATTTATGAACATTTTTCGTCTTTACACTTTTCTTTATTTTCGACTTCTCATTTTTACTCTTTGAATATTCTTTTGATTAATTTCGAAATTTTTAAATATCTTTATTCTTACTAAAATACATTTATGATTAGATTCGATTTTAATATTTTTATTTTCGACTTCTCATTTTTACTCTTTTCTTTATTTTCGACTTCTCATTTTTACTCTTTGAATATTCTTTTGATTAATTTCGAAATTTTTAAATATCTTTTTTCTTACTAAAATACATTTATGATTAGATTCGATTTTAATATTTTTATTTTCGACTTCTCATTTTTACACTTTGAATATTCTTTATTACCTTCGAAATTTTTAAATATCTTTATTCTCTCTAAAATACATTTATGATTAGATTCGATTTTAATATTTTTATTTTCTACTTCTCATTTTTACTCTTTGAATATTCTTTTGATTAATTTCTAAATTTTTAAATATCTTTATTCTTACTAAAATACATTTATGAACATTTTTCGTCTTTACACTTTTGTTTATTTTCGACTTCTCATTTTTACTCTTTGAATATTCTTTTGATTAATTTCTAAATTTTTAAATATCTTTATTCTTACTAAAATACATTTATGAACATTTTTCGTCTTTACACTTTTCTTTATTTTCGACTTCTCATTTTCACTCTTTGAATATTCTTTTGATTAATTTCGAAATTTTTAAATATCTTTTTTCTTACTAAAATACATTTTTGAACATTTTTCGTCTTTACACTTTTCTTTATTTTCGATTTCTCATTTGAATCTTTGAATATTCTTTTGATTAATTTCTAAATTTTTAAATATCTTTATTCTTACTAAAATACATTTATGAACATTTTTCGTCTTTACACTTTTCTTTATTTTCGACTTCTCATTTTTACTCTTTGAATATTCTTTTAATTAATTTCTAAATTTTTGAATATCTTTATTCTCTCTAAAATACATTTATGAACATTTTTCGTCTTTACACTTTTCTTTATTTTCGACTTCTCATTTTTACTCTTTGAATATTCTTTTGATTAATTTCTAAATTTTTAATTATCTTTATTCTCTCTAAAATACATTTATGAACATTTTTCGTCTTTACACTTTTCTTTATTTTCGACTTCTCATTTTACTTTTTGAATATTCTTTATTACCTTCGAAATTTTTAAATATCTTTATTCTTACTAAAATACATTTATGATTAGATTCGATTTTAATATTTTTATTTTCTACTTCTCATTTTTACTCTTTGAATATTCTTTTGATTAATTTCTAAATTTTTTAATATCTTTATTCTCTCCAAAATAGATTTTTGAACATTTTTCGTCTTTACACTTTTCTTTATTTTCGACTTCTCATTTTTACTCTTTGAATATTCTTTTGATTAATTTCGAAATTTTTAAATATCTTTATTCTTACTAAAATACATTTATGAACATTTTTCGTCTTTACACTTTTCTTTATTTTCGATTTCTCATTTTTACTCTTTGAATATTCTTTTGATTAATTTCTAAATTTTTAAATATCTTTATTCTTACTAAAATACATTTATGAACATTTTTCGTCTTTACACTTTTCTTTATTTTCGATTTCTCATTTGAATCTTTGAATATTCTTTTGATTAATTTCTAAATTTTTAAATATCTTTATTCTCTCTAAAATACATTTATGTCTAATTTCGTCATAATACTTTTCTTTATTTTCGACTTCTCATTTTTACTCTTTGAATATTCTTTTGATTAATTTCTAAATTTTTAAATATCTTTATTCTCTCTAAAATACATTTATGATTAGATTCGATTTTAATATTTTTATTTTCTACTTCTCATTTTTACTCTTTGAATATTCTTTTGATTAATTTCGAAATTTTTAAATATCTTTATTCTTAATAAAATACATTTATGAACATTTTTCGTCTTTACACTTTTCTTTATTTTCGACTTCTCATTTTTACTCTTTGAATATTCTTTTGATTAATTTCTAAACTTTTAAATATCTTTATTCTTACTAAAATACATTTATGATTAATTTCGTCATAATACTTTTCTTTATTTTCGACTTCTCATTTTTACTCTTCGAATATTCTTTTGATTAATTTCTAAATTTTTAAATATCTTTATTCTTACTAAAATTCATTTATGAACATTTTTCGTCTTTACACTTTTCTTTATTTTCGACTTCTCATTTTTACTCTTTGAATATTCTTTTGATTAATTTCTAAATTTTTAAATATCTTTATTCTTACTAAAATACATTTATGAACATTTTTCGTCTTTACACTTTTCTTTATTTTCGATTTCTCATTTTTACTCTTTGAATATTCTTTTGATTAATTTCGAAATTTTTAAATATCTTTATTCTTAATAAAATACATTTATGAACATTTTTCGTCTTAACACTTTTCTTTATTTTCGACTTCTCATTTTTACTCTTTGAATATTCTTTTGATTAATTTCTAAATTTTTAAATATCTTTATTCTTACTAAAATACATTTATGAACATTTTTCGTCTTTACACTTTTCTTTATTTTATATTTCTCATTTTTACTCCTTGAATATTTCTTTGATTAATTTCTAAATTTTTAAATATCTTTATTCTCTCTAAAATACATTTATGAACATTTTTCGTCTTTACACTTTTCTTTGATTTCGACTTCTCTTTTTTACTCTTTGAATATTCTTTTGATTAATTTCTAAATTTTTAAATATCTTTATTCTCTCTAAAATACATTTATGAACATTTTTCGTCTTTACACTTTTCTTTGATTTCGACTTCTCTTTTTTACTCTTTGAATATTCTTTTGATTAATTTCTAAATTTTTAAATATCTTTATTCTCTCTAAAATACATTTATGAACATTTTTCGTCTTTACACTTTTCTTTGATTTCGACTTCTCTTTTTTACTCTTTGAATATTCTTTTGATTAATTTCTAAATTTTTAAATATCTTTATTCTCTCTAAAATACATTTATGAACATTTTTCGTCTTTACACTTTTCTTTATTTTATATTTCTCATTTTTACTCCTTGAATATTTCTTTGATTAATTTCTAAATTTTTAAATATCTTTATTCTCTCTAAAATACATTTATGAACATTTTTCGTCTTTACACTTTTCTTTGATTTCGACTTCTCTTTTTTACTCTTTGAATATTCTTTTGATTAATTTCTAAATTTTTAAATATCTTTATTCTCTCTAAAATACATTTATGATTAGATTCGATTTTAATATTTTTATTTTCTACTTCTCATTTTTACTCTTTGAATATTCTTTTGATTAATTTCTAAATTTTTAAATATCTTTATTCTTACTAAAATACATTTATGAACATTTTTCGTCTTTACACTTTTGTTTATTTTCGACTTCTCATTTTTACTCTTTGAATATTCTTTTGATTAATTTCTAAATTTTTAAATATCTTTATTCTTACTAAAATACATTTATGAACATTTTTCGTCTTTACACTTTTCTTTATTTTCGACTTCTCATTTTCACTCTTTGAATATTCTTTTGATTAATTTCGAAATTTTTAAATATCTTTTTTCTTACTAAAATACATTTTTGAACATTTTTCGTCTTTACACTTTTCTTTATTTTCGATTTCTCATTTGAATCTTTGAATATTCTTTTGATTAATTTCTAAATTTTTAAATATCTTTATTCTTACTAAAATACATTTATGAACATTTTTCGTCTTTACACTTTTCTTTATTTTCGACTTCTCATTTTTACTCTTTGAATATTCTTTTAATTAATTTCTAAATTTTTGAATATCTTTATTCTCTCTAAAATACATTTATGAACATTTTTCGTCTTTACACTTTTCTTTATTTTCGACTTCTCATTTTTACTCTTTGAATATTCTTTTGATTAATTTCTAAATTTTTAATTATCTTTATTCTCTCTAAAATACATTTATGAACATTTTTCGTCTTTACACTTTTCTTTATTTTCGACTTCTCATTTTACTTTTTGAATATTCTTTATTACCTTCGAAATTTTTAAATATCTTTATTCTTACTAAAATACAATTATGATTAGATTCGATTTTAATATTTTTATTTTCGACTTCTCATTTTTACTCTTTGAATATTCTTTTGATTAATTTCTAAATTTTTAAATATCTTTATTCTTACTAAAATACATTTATGAACATTTTTCGTCTTTACACTTTTCTTTATTTTCGACTTCTCATTTTACTTTTTGAATATTCTTTATTACCTTCGAAATTTTTAAATATCTTTATTCTCTCTAAAATACATTTATGATTAGATTCGATTTTAATATTTTTATTTTCTACTTCTCATTTTTACTCTTTGAATATTCTTTTGATTAATTTCTAAATTTTTAATTATCTTTATTCTTACTAAAGTACATTTATGAACATTTTTCGTCTTTACACTTTTGTTTATTTTCGACTTCTCATTTTTACTCTTTGAATATTCTTTTGATTAATTTCTAAATTTTTAATTATCTTTATTCTTACTAAAATACATTTATGAACATTTTTCGTCTTTACACTTTTCTTTATTTTCGACTTCTCATTTTTACTCTTTGAATATTCTTTTGATTAATTTCGAAATTTTTAAATATCTTTATTCTTTCTAAAATACATTTATGAACATTTTTCGTCTTTACACTTTTCTTTATATTATATTTCTCATTTTTACTCTTTGAATATTCTTTTGATTAATTTCTAAACTTTTAAATATCTTTATTCTTACTAAAATACATTTATGATTAATTTCGTCATAATACTTTTCTTTATTTTCGACTTCTCATTTTTACTCTTTGAATATTCTTTTGATTAATTTCTAAATTTTTAAATATCTTTATTCTTACTAAAATTCATTTATGAACATTTTTCGTCTTTACACTTTTCTTTATTTTCGACTTCTCATTTTTACTCTTTGAATATTCTTTTGATTAATTTCTAAATTTTTAAATATCTTTATTCTTACTAAAATACATTTATGAACATTTTTCGTCTTTACACTTTTCTTTATTTTCGATTTCTCATTTTTACTCTTTGAATATTCTTTTGATTAATTTCGAAATTTTTAAATATCTTTATTCTTAATAAAATACATTTATGAACATTTTTCGTCTTAACACTTTTCTTTATTTTCGACTTCTCATTTTTACTCTTTGAATATTCTTTTGATTAATTTCTAAATTTTTAAATATCTTTATTCTTTCTAAAATACATTTATGATTAGATTCGATTTTAATATTTTTATTTTCTACTTCTCATTTTTACTCTTTGAATATTCTTTTGATTAATTTCTAAATTTTTTAATATCTTTATTCTCTCCAAAATAGATTTTTGAACATTTTTCGTCTTTACACTTTTCTTTATTTTCGACTTCTCATTTTTACTCTTTGAATATTCTTTTGATTAATTTCGAAATTTTTAAATATCTTTATTCTTACTAAAATACATTTATGAACATTTTTCGTCTTTACACTTTTCTTTATTTTCGATTTCTCATTTTTACTCTTTGAATATTCTTTTGATTAATTTCTAAATTTTTAAATATCTTTATTCTTACTAAAATACATTTATGAACATTTTTCGTCTTTACACTTTTCTTTATTTTCGATTTCTCATTTGAATCTTTGAATATTCTTTTGATTAATTTCTAAATTTTTAAATATCTTTATTCTCTCTAAAATACATTTATGTCTAATTTCGTCATAATACTTTTCTTTATTTTCGACTTCTCATTTTTACTCTTTGAATATTCTTTTGATTAATTTCTAAATTTTTAAATATCTTTATTCTCTCTAAAATACATTTATGATTAGATTCGATTTTAATATTTTTATTTTCTACTTCTCATTTTTACTCTTTGAATATTCTTTTGATTAATTTCGAAATTTTTAAATATCTTTATTCTTAATAAAATACATTTATGAACATTTTTCGTCTTTACACTTTTCTTTATTTTCGACTTCTCATTTTTACTCTTTGAATATTCTTTTGATTAATTTCTAAACTTTTAAATATCTTTATTCTTACTAAAATACATTTATGATTAATTTCGTCATAATACTTTTCTTTATTTTCGACTTCTCATTTTTACTCTTCGAATATTCTTTTGATTAATTTCTAAATTTTTAAATATCTTTATTCTTACTAAAATTCATTTATGAACATTTTTCGTCTTTACACTTTTCTTTATTTTCGACTTCTCATTTTTACTCTTTGAATATTCTTTTGATTAATTTCTAAATTTTTAAATATCTTTATTCTTACTAAAATACATTTATGAACATTTTTCGTCTTTACACTTTTCTTTATTTTCGATTTCTCATTTTTACTCTTTGAATATTCTTTTGATTAATTTCGAAATTTTTAAATATCTTTATTCTTAATAAAATACATTTATGAACATTTTTCGTCTTAACACTTTTCTTTATTTTCGACTTCTCATTTTTACTCTTTGAATATTCTTTTGATTAATTTCTAAATTTTTAAATATCTTTATTCTTACTAAAATACATTTATGAACATTTTTCGTCTTTACACTTTTCTTTATTTTATATTTCTCATTTTTACTCCTTGAATATTTCTTTGATTAATTTCTAAATTTTTAAATATCTTTATTCTCTCTAAAATACATTTATGAACATTTTTCGTCTTTACACTTTTCTTTGATTTCGACTTCTCTTTTTTACTCTTTGAATATTCTTTTGATTAATTTCTAAATTTTTAAATATCTTTATTCTCTCTAAAATACATTTATGAACATTTTTCGTCTTTACACTTTTCTTTGATTTCGACTTCTCTTTTTTACTCTTTGAATATTCTTTTGATTAATTTCTAAATTTTTAAATATCTTTATTCTTTCCAAAATACATTTATGAACATTTTTCGTCTTTACACTTTTCTTTATTTTCGACTTCTCATTTTTACTCTTCGAATATTCTTTTGATTAATTTCTAAATTTTTAAATATCTTTATTCTTTCCAAAATACATTTATGAACATTTTTCGTCTTTACACTTTTCTTTATTTTCGACTTCTCATTTTTACTCTTTGAATATTCTTTTTATTAATTTCTAAATTTTTAAATATCTTTATTCTCTCTAAAATACATTTATGATTAGATTCGATTTTAATATTTTTATTTTCGACTTCTCATTTTTACTCTTTGAATATTCTTTTGATTAATTTCTAAATTTTTAAATATCTTTATTCTTACTAAAATACATTTATGAACATTTTTCGTCTTTACACTTTTCTTTATTTTCGACTTCTCATTTTTACTCTTTGAATATTCTTTTTATTAATTTCTAAATTTTTAAATATCTTTATTCTTTCCAAAATACATTTATGAACATTTTTCGTCTTTACACTTTTCTTTATATTATATTTCTCATTTTTACTCTTTGAATATTCTTTTGATTAATTTCAAAATTTTTAAATATCTTTATTCTTACTAAAATACATTTATGAACATTTTTCGTCTTTACACTTTTCTTTATTTTCGACTTCTCATTTTACTTTTTGAATATTCTTTATCACCTTCGAAATTTTTAAATATCTTTATTCTTACTAAAATACATTTATGAACATTTTTCGTCTTTACACTTTTCTTTATTTTCGACTTCTCATTTTTACTCTTTGAATATTCTTTTGATTAATTTCTAAATTTTTAAATATCTTTATTCTTACTAAAATACATTTATGAACATTTTTCGTCTTTACACTTTATTTTATTTTCGACTTCTCATTTTTACTCTTTGAATATTCTTTTGATTAATTTCTAAATTTTTAAATATCTTTATTCTCTAAAATACATTTATGAACATTTTTCGTCTTAACACTTTTCTTTATTTTCGATTTCTCATTTGAATCTTTGAATATTCTTTTGATTAATTTCTAAATTTTTAAATATCTTTATTCTTACTAAAATACATTTATGAACATTTTTCGTCTTTACACTTTTCTTTATTTTCGACTTCTCATTTTACTTTTTGAATATTCTTTATTACCTTCGAAATTTTTAAATATCTTTATTCTCTCTAAAATACATTTATGATTAGATTCGATTTTAATATTTTTACTTTCGACTTCTCATTTTTACTCTTCGAATATTCTTTTGATTAATTTCTAAATTTTTAAATATCTTTATTCTTAATAAAATACAATTATGATTAGATTCGATTTTAATATTTTTATTTTCGACTTCTCATTTTTACTCTTTGAATATTCTTTTGATTAATTTCTAAATTTTTAAATATCTTTATTCTTTCCAAAATACATTTATGAACATTTTTCGTCTTTACACTTTTCTTTATTTTCGACTTCTCATTTTTACTCTTTGAATATTCTTTTGATTAATTTCGAAATTTTTTAATATCTTTATTCTTTTTAAGATACATTTATGATTAATTTCGACATAAATCTTTTTCTTTGATTTCGACTTCTCTTTTTTACTCTTCGAATATTCTTTTGATTAATTTCTAAATTTTTAAATATCTTTATTCTTACTAAAATACATTTATGAACATTTTTCGTCTTTACACTTTTCTTTATTTTCGACTTCTCATTTTTACTCTTTGAATATTCTTTTGATTAATTTCTAAATTTTTAATTATCTTTATTCTTACTAAAATACATTTATGAACATTTTTCGTCTTTACACTTTTCTTTATTTTCGACTTCTCATTTTTACTCTTTGAATATTCTTTTGATTAATTTCTAAATTTTTAAATATCTTTATTCTTTCTAAAATACATTTATGAACATTTTTCGTCTTTACACTTTTCTTTATATTATATTTCTCATTTTTACTCTTTGAATATTCTTTTGATTAATTTCTAAACTTTTAAATATCTTTATTCTTACTAAAATACATTTATGATTAATTTCGTCATAATACTTTTCTTTATTTTCGACTTCTCATTTTTACTCTTTGAATATTCTTTTGATTAATTTCTAAATTTTTAATTATCTTTATTCTTACTAAAATACATTTTTGAACATTTTTCGTCTTTACACTTTTCTTTATTTTCGACTTCTCATTTGAATCTTTGAATATTCTTTATTACCTTCTAAATTTTTAAATATCTTTATTCTCTCTAAAATACATTTATGATTAGATTCGATTTTAATATTTTTATTTTCGACTTCTCATTTTTACTCTTCGAATATTCTTTTGATTAATTTCTAAATTTTTAAATATCTTTATTCTTACTAAAATACATTTTTGAACATTTTTCGTCTTTACACTTTTCTTTATTTTCGACTTCTCATTTGAATCTTTGAATATTCTTTTGATTAATTTCTAAATTTTTAAATATCTTTATTCTTACTAAAATACATTTATGAACATTTTTCGTCTTTACACTTTTCTTTATTTTCGACTTCTCATTTGAATCTTTGAATATTCTTTTGATTAATTTCTAAATTTTTAAATATCTTTATTCTTTCTAAGATACATTTACGATTAATTTCGTCATAATATTTTTCTTTATTTTCGAATTCTCATTTGAATCTTTGAATATTCTTTTGATTAATTTCTAAATTTTTAAATATCTTTATTCTCTCCAAAATAGATTTATGAACATTTTTCGTCTTTACACTTTTCTTTATTTTCGATTTCTCATTTGACTCTTTGAATATTCTTTTGATTAATTTCTAAATTTTTAAATATCTTTATTCTTTCTAAGATACATTTACGATTAATTTCGTCATAATACTTTATTTTATTTTCGACTTCTCATTTTTACTCTTTGAATATTCTTTTGATTAATTTCTAAATTTTTAAATATCTTTATTCTTACTAAAATACATTTTTGAACATTTTTCGTCTTTACACTTTTCTTTATTTTCGACTTCTCATTTTTACTCTTTGAATATTCTTTTGATTAATTTCGAAATTTTTTAATATCTTTATTCTTTCTAAAATACATTTATGAACATTTTTCGTCTTTACACTTTTCTTTATTTTCGACTTCTCATTTTTACTCTTTGAATATTCTTTATTACCTTCGAAATTTTTAAATATCTTTATTCTTACTAAAATACATTTATGAACATTTTTCGTCTTTACACTTTTCTTTATTTTCGATTTCTCATTTTTACTCTTTGAATATTCTTTTGATTAATTTCTAAATTTTTAAATATCTTTATTCTTTCTAAGATACATTTACGATTAATTTCGTCATAATATTTTTCTTTATTTTCGAATTCTCATTTTCTTTTTGAATATTCTTTTGATTAATTTCTAAATTTTTAAATATCTTTATTCTTACTAAAATACATTTATGAACATTTTTCGTCTTTACACTTTTCTTTATTTTCGACTTCTCATTTTTACTCTTTGAATATTCTTTTGATTAATTTCTAAATTTTTAAATATCTTTATTCTTACTAAAATACATTTATGAACATTTTTCGTCTTTACACTTTTCTTTATTTTCGACTTCTCATTTTTACTCTTTGAATATTCTTTTGATTAATTTCTAAACTTTTAAATATCTTTATTCTTAATAAAATACATTTATGAACTTTTTTCGTCTTTACACTTTTCTTTATTTTCGATTTCTCATTTTTACTCTTTGAATATTCTTTTGATTAATTTCGAAATTTTTAAATATCTTTATTCTCTCTAAAATACATTTATGATTAATTTCGATTTTAATATTTTTATTTTCGATTTCTCATTTTACTTTTTGAATATTCTTTATTACCTTCGAAATTTTTAAATATCTTTATTCTTACTAAAATACATTTATGAACATTTTTCGTCTTTACACTTTTCTTTATTTTCGATTTCTCATTTTTACTCTTTGAATATTCTTTTGATTAATTTCTAAATTTTTAAATATCTTTATTCTTTCTAAAATACATTTTTGAACATTTTTCGTCTTTACACTTTTCTTTATTTTCGACTTCTCATTTTTACTCTTTGAATATTCTTTTGATTAATTTCTAAATTTTTAAATATCTTTATTCTTACTAAAATACATTTATGATTAATTTCGTCATAATACTTTTCTTTATTTTCGACTTCTCATTTTTACTCTTCGAATATTCTTTTGATTAATTTCTAAATTTTTAAATATCTTTATTCTTACTAAAATACATTTATGAACATTTTTCGTCTTTACACTTTTCTTTATTTTCGACTTCTCTTTTTTACTCTTCGAATATTCTTTTGATTAATTTCTAAATTTTTAAATATCTTTATTCTTACTAAAATACATTTATGAACATTTTTCGTCTTTACACTTTTCTTTATTTTCGACTTCTCATTTTTACTCTTTGAATATTCTTTTGATTAATTTCGAAATTTTTAAATATCTTTATTCTTTCTAAAATACATTTATGAACATTTTTCGTCTTTACACTTTTCTTTATATTATATTTCTCATTTTTACTCTTTGAATATTCTTTTGATTAATTTCTAAATTTTTAAATATCTTTATTCTTTCTAAAATACATTTATGAACATTTTTCGTCTTTACACTTTTCTTTATTTTCGACTTCTCATTTGACTCTTTGAATATTCTTTTGATTAATTTCGAAATTTTTAAATATCTTTATTCTTACTAAAATAGATTTTTGAACATTTTTCGTCTTTACACTTTTCTTTATTTTCGACTTCTCATTTTTACTCTTCGAATATTCTTTTGATTATTTTCGAAATTTTTAAATATCTTTATTCCTTCCAAAATACATTTATGAACATTTTTCGTCTTTACACTTTTCTTTATTTTCGACTTCTCATTTTTACTCTTTGAATATTCTTTTTATTAATTTCTAAATTTTTAAATATCTTTATTCTTACTAAAATACATTTATGAACATTTTTCGTCTTTACACTTTTCTTTATTTTCGATTTCTCATTTGACTCTTTGAATATTCTTTTGATTAATTTCTAAATTTTTAAATATCTTTATTCTTACTAAAATACATTTATGATTAGATTCGATTTTAATATTTTTATTTTCGACTTCTCATTTTTACTCTTTGAATATTCTTTTGATTAATTTCTAAATTTTTAATTATCTTTATTCTTACTAAAATACATTTTTGAACATTTTTCGTCTTTACACTTTTCTTTATTTTCGACTTCTCATTTGAATCTTTGAATATTCTTTTGATTAATTTCTAAATTTTTAAATATCTTTATTCTTACTAAAATACATTTATGAACATTTTTCGTCTTTACACTTTTCTTTATTTTCGATTTCTCATTTTTACTCTTTGAATATTCTTTTTATTAATTTCTAAATTTTTAAATATCTTTATTCTTTCTAAAATACATTTATGAACATTTTTCGTCTTTACACTTTTCTTTATTTTCGACTTCTCATTTGAATCTTTGAATATTCTTTTGATTAATTTCTAAATTTTTAAATATCTTTATTCTTTCTAAGATACATTTACGATTAATTTCGTCATAATATTTTTCTTTATTTTCGAATTCTCATTTTCTTTTTGAATATTCTTTATTACCTTCGAAATTTTTAAATATCTTTATTCTTACTAAAATACATTTATGATTAATTTCGTCTTTAAACTTTTCTTTATTTTCGATTTCTCATTTTTACTCTTTGAATATTCTTTTTATTAATTTCTAAATTTTTAAATATCTTTATTCTTAATAAAATACATTTATGAACATTTTTCGTCTTAACACTTTTCTTTATTTTCGACTTCTCATTTGAATCTTTGAATATTCTTTTGATTAATTTCTAAATTTTTAAATATCTTTATTCTCTCCAAAATAGATTTATGAACATTTTTCGTCTTTACACTTTTCTTTATTTTCGATTTCTCATTTGACTCTTTGAATATTCTTTTGATTAATTTCTAAATTTTTAAATATCTTTATTCTTTCTAAGATACATTTACGATTAATTTCGTCATAATACTTTTCTTTATTTTCGACTTCTCATTTTTACTCTTCGAATATTCTTTTGATTAATTTCTAAATTTTTAAATATCTTTATTCTTACTAAAAGAACATTTATGAACATTTTTCGTCTTTACACTTTTCTTTATTTTCGATTTCTCATTTGACTCTTTGAATATTCTTTTTATTAATTTCTAAATTTTTAAATATCTTTATTCTTACTAAAATACATTTATGAACATTTTTCGTCTTTACACTTTTCTTTATTTTCGATTTCTCATTTTTACTCTTTGAATATTCTTTTGATTAATTTCTAAATTTTTAAATATCTTTATTCTTACTAAAATACATTTTTGAACATTTTTCGTCTTTACACTTTTCTTTATTTTCGATTTCTCATTTGACTCTTTGAATATTCTTTTGATTAATTTATAAATTTTTAAATATCTTTATTCTTTCTAAGATACATTTATGAACATTTTTCGTCTTTACACTTTTCTTTATTTTCGACTTCTCATTTTTACTCTTTGAATATTCTTTTGATTAATTTCTAAACTTTTAAATATCTTTATTCTTACTAAAATACATTTATGATTAATTTCGTCATAATACTTTTCTTTATTTTCGACTTCTCATTTTTACTCTTCGAATATTCTTTTGATTAATTTCTAAATTTTTAAATATCTTTATTCTTACTAAAATTCATTTATGAACATTTTTCGTCTTTACACTTTTCTTTATTTTCGACTTCTCATTTTTACTCTTTGAATATTCTTTTGATTAATTTCTAAATTTTTAAATATCTTTATTCTTACTAAAATACATTTATGAACATTTTTCGTCTTTACACTTTTCTTTATTTTCGATTTCTCATTTTTACTCTTCGAATATTCTTTTGATTAATTTCTAAATTTTTAAATATCTTTATTCTTACTAAAATACATTTATGAACATTTTTCGTCTTAACACTTTTCTTTATTTTCGACTTCTCATTTTTACTCTTTGAATATTCTTTTGATTAATTTCTAAACTTTTAAATATCTTTATTCTTACTAAAATACATTTATGATTAATTTCGTCATAATACTTTTCTTTATTTTCGACTTCTCATTTTTACTCTTTGAATATTCTTTTGATTAATTTCGAAATTTTTAAATATCTTTATTCTTTCTAAAATACATTTATGAACATTTTTCGTCTTTACACTTTTCTTTGAATTATATTTCTCATTTTTACTCTTTGAATATTCTTTTGATTAATTTCTAAATTTTTAAATATCTTTATTCTTACTAAAATACATTTATGATTAATTTCGTCATAATACTTTTCTTTATTTTCGACTTCTCATTTTTACTCTTCGAATATTCTTTTGATTAATTTCTAAATTTTTAAATATCTTTATTCTATCCAAAATAGATTTATGAACATTTTTCGTCTTTACACTTTTCTTTGATTTCGACTTCTCTTTTTTACTCTTTGAATATTCTTTTGATTAATTTCTAAATTTTTAAATATCTTTATTCTTACTAAAATACATTTATGAACATTTTTCGTCTTTACACTTTTCTTTATTTTCGACTTCTCATTTTTACTCTTTGAATATTCTTTTGATTAATTTCTAAATTTTTAAATATCTTTATTCTTACTAAAATACATTTATGAACATTTTTCGTCTTTACACTTTTCTTTATTTTCGATTTCTCATTTTTACTCTTCGAATATTCTTTTGATTAATTTCTAAATTTTTAAATATCTTTATTCTTTCTAAAATACATTTATGAACATTTTTCGTCTTTACACTTTTCTTTATTTTCGACTTCTCATTTTTACTCTTTGAATATTCTTTTGATTAATTTCTAAATTTTTAAATATCTTTATTCTTTCTAAGATACATTTATGATTAATTTCGTCTTTACACTTTTCTTTATTTTCGAATTCTCATTTTTACTCTTCGAATATTCTTTTGATTAATTTCTAAATTTTTAAATATCTTTATTCTATCCAAAATAGATTTTTGAACATTTTTCGTCTTTACACTTTTCTTTGAATTATATTTCTCATTTTTACTCTTTGAATATTCTTTTGATTAATTTCTAAATTTTTAAATATCTTTATTCTTACTAAAATACATTTATGATTAATTTCGTCTTTACACTTTTCTTTATTTTCGACTTCTCATTTTTACTCTTTGAATATTCTTTTGATTAATTTCTAAATTTTTAAATATCTTTATTCTCTCCAAAATACATTTATGAACATTTTTCGTCTTTACACTTTATTTTATTTTCGACTTCTCATTTTTACTCTTTGAATATTCTTTTGATTAATTTCTAAATTTTTAAATATCTTTATTCTTACTAAAATACATTTATGAACATTTTTCGTCTTTACACTTTTCTTTATTTTCGACTTCTCATTTTTACTCTTTGAATATTCTTTTGATTAATTTCTAAATTTTTAAATATCTTTATTCTTTCTAAGATACATTTACGATTAATTTCGTCTTTACACTTTTCTTTATTTTCGAATTCTCATTTTTACTCTTCGAATATTCTTTTGATTAATTTCTAAATTTTTAAATATCTTTATTCTATCCAAAATAGATTTTTGAACATTTTTCGTCTTTACACTTTTCTTTGAATTATATTTCTCATTTTTACTCTTTGAATATTCTTTTGATTAATTTCTAAATTTTTAAATATCTTTATTCTTTCTAAGATACATTTGCGATTAATTTCGTCATAATACTTTTCTTTATTTTCGACTTCTCATTTTTACTCTTCGAATATTCTTTTGATTAATTTCTAAATTTTTAAATATCTTTATTCTCTCCAAAATAGATTTATGAACATTTTTCGTCTTTACACTTTTCTTTATTTTCGATTTCTCATTTGACTCTTTGAATATTCTTTTGATTAATTTCTAAATTTTTAAATATCTTTATTCTTACTAAAATACATTTATGAACATTTTTCGTCTTTACACTTTTCTTTATTTTCGATTTCTCATTTTTACTCTTTGAATATTCTTTTGATTAATTTCTAAATTTTTAAATATCTTTATTCTTTCTAAAATAAATTTTTGAACATTTTTCGTCTTTACACTTTTCTTTATTTTCGATTTCTCATTTTTACTCTTTGAATATTCTTTTGATTAATTTCTAAATTTTTAAATATTTTATTCTTACTAAAATACATTTATGATTAATTTCGTCATAATACTTTTCTTTATTTTCGACTTCTCATTTTTACTCTTCGAATATTCTTTTGATTAATTTCTAAATTTTTAAATATCTTTATTCTCTCCAAAATACATTTATGATTAATTTCGTCTTTACACTTTTCTTTATTTTCGATTTCTCATTTGACTCTTTGAATATTCTTTTGATTAATTTCTAAATTTTTAAATATCTTTATTCTTACTAAAATACATTTATGAACATTTTTCGTCTTTACACTTTTCTTTATTTTCGACTTCTCATTTTTACTCTTTGAATATTCTTTTGATTAATTTCTAAATTTTTAAATATCTTTATTCTTTCTAAGATACATTTACGATTAATTTCGTCTTTACACTTTTCTTTATTTTCGACTTCTCATTTTTACTCTTTGAATATTCTTTTGATTAATTTCTAAATTTTTAAATATCTTTATTCTTACTAAAATACATTTATGATTAATTTCGTCATAATACTTTTCTTTATTTTCGACTTCTCATTTTTACTCTTCGAATATTCTTTTGATTAATTTCTAAATTTTTAAATATCTTTATTCTTACTAAAATACATTTATGAACATTTTTCGTCTTTACACTTTTCTTTGAATTATATTTCTCATTTTTACTCTTTGAATATTCTTTTGATTAATTTCTAAATTTTTAAATATCTTTATTCTTACTAAAATACATTTATGATTAATTTCGTCATAATACTTTTCTTTATTTTCGACTTCTCATTTTTACTCTTCGAATATTCTTTTGATTAATTTCTAAATTTTTAAATATCTTTATTCTCTCCAAAATAGATTTATGAACATTTTTCGTCTTTACACTTTTCTTTGATTTCGACTTCTCTTTTTTACTCTTTGAATATTCTTTTGATTAATTTCTAAATTTTTAAATATCTTTATTCTTACTAAAATACATTTATGATTAATTTCGTCTTTACACTTTTCTTTATTTTCGACTTCTCATTTTTACTCTTTGAATATTCTTTTGATTAATTTCTAAATTTTTAAATATCTTTATTCTCTCCAAAATACATTTATGAACATTTTTCGTCTTTACACTTTATTTTATTTTCGACTTCTCATTTTTACTCTTTGAATATTCTTTTGATTAATTTCTAAATTTTTAAATATCTTTATTCTTACTAAAATACATTTATGAACATTTTTCGTCTTTACACTTTTCTTTGATTTCGACTTCTCTTTTTTACTCTTTGAATATTCTTTTGATTAATTTCTAAATTTTTAAATATCTTTATTCTTACTAAAATACATTTATGATTAATTTCGTCTTTACACTTTTCTTTATTTTCGACTTCTCATTTTTACTCTTTGAATATTCTTTTGATTAATTTCGAAATTTTTTAATATCTTTATTCTTTCTAAAATACATTTATGAACATTTTTCGTCTTTACACTTTTCTTTATTTTCGACTTCTCATTTTTACTCTTTGAATATTCTTTTTATTAATTTCTAAATTTTTAAATATCTTTATTCTCTCCAAAATACATTTATGAACATTTTTCGTCTTTACACTTTATTTTATTTTCGACTTCTCATTTTTACTCTTTGAATATTCTTTTGATTAATTTCTAAATTTTTAAATATCTTTATTCTTACTAAAATACATTTATGAACATTTTTCGTCTTTACACTTTTCTTTATTTTCGACTTCTCATTTGACTCTTTGAATATTCTTTTGATTAATTTCTAAATTTTTAATTATCTTTATTCTTACTAAAATACATTTATGAACATTTTTCGTCTTTACACTTTTCTTTGATTTCGACTTCTCATTTTTACTCTTTGAATATTCTTTTGATTAATTTCTAAATTTTTAAATATCTTTATTCTTAATAAAATACATTTATGAACATTTTTCGTCTTAACACTTTTCTTTATTTTCGACTTCTCATTTGAATCTTTGAATATTCTTTTGATTAATTTCTAAATTTTTAAATATCTTTATTCTCTCCAAAATAGATTTATCAACATTTTTCGTCTTTACACTTTTCTTTATTTTCGATTTCTCATTTTTACTCTTTGAATATTCTTTTGATTAATTTCTAAATTTTTAAATATCTTTATTCTTACTAAAATACATTTTTGAACATTTTTCGTCTTTACACTTTTCTTTATTTTCGACTTCTCATTTTTACTCTTTGAATATTCTTTTGATTAATTTCGAAATTTTTTAATATCTTTATTCTTTCTAAAATACATTTATGAACATTTTTCGTCTTTACACTTTTCTTTATTTTCGACTTCTCATTTTTACTCTTTGAATATTCTTTTTATTAATTTCTAAATTTTTAAATATCTTTATTCTCTCCAAAATACATTTATGAACATTTTTCGTCTTTACACTTTATTTTATTTTCGACTTCTCATTTTTACTCTTTGAATATTCTTTTGATTAATTTCTAAATTTTTAAATATCTTTATTCTTACTAAAATACATTTATGAACATTTTTCGTCTTTACACTTTTCTTTGATTTCGACTTCTCTTTTTTACTCTTTGAATATTCTTTTGATTAATTTCTAAATTTTTAAATATCTTTATTCTTACTAAAATACATTTATGATTAATTTCGTCTTTACACTTTTCTTTATTTTCGACTTCTCATTTTTACTCTTTGAATATTCTTTTGATTAATTTCGAAATTTTTTAATATCTTTATTCTTTCTAAAATACATTTATGAACATTTTTCGTCTTTACACTTTTCTTTATTTTCGACTTCTCATTTTTACTCTTTGAATATTCTTTTTATTAATTTCTAAATTTTTAAATATCTTTATTCTCTCCAAAATACATTTATGAACATTTTTCGTCTTTACACTTTATTTTATTTTCGACTTCTCATTTTTACTCTTTGAATATTCTTTTGATTAATTTCTAAATTTTTAAATATCTTTATTCTTTCTAAAATACATTTATGAACATTTTTCGTCTTTACACTTTTCTTTATTTTCGACTTCTCATTTTTACTCTTTGAATATTCTTTTGATTAATTTCGAAATTTTTTAATATCTTTATTCTTTCTAAAATACATTTATGAACATTTTTCGTCTTTACACTTTTCTTTATTTTCGACTTCTCATTTTTACTCTTTGAATATTCTTTTTATTAATTTCTAAATTTTTAAATATCTTTATTCTCTCCAAAATACATTTATGAACATTTTTCGTCTTTACACTTTATTTTATTTTCGACTTCTCATTTTTACTCTTTGAATATTCTTTTAATTAATTTCTAAATTTTTAAATATCTTTATTCTCTCTAAAATACATTTATGATTAATTTCGTCTTTACACTTTTCTTTATTTTCGATTTCTCATTTGACTCTTTGAATATTCTTTTGATTAATTTCTAAATTTTTAAATATCTTTTTTCTTACTAAAATACATTTATGAACATTTTTCGTCTTTACACTTTTCTTTATTTTCGATTTCTCATTTTTACTCTTTGAATATTCTTTTGATTAATTTCTAAATTTTTAAATATCTTTATTCTTACTAAAATACATTTTTGAACATTTTTCGTCTTTACACTTTTCTTTATTTTCGACTTCTCATTTTTACTCTTTGAATATTCTTTTGATTAATTTCGAAATTTTTAAATATCTTTATTCTTAATAAAATACATTTATGAAAATTTTTCGTCTTAACACTTTTCTTTATTTTCGATTTCTCATTTGAATCTTTGAATATTCTTTTGATTAATTTCTAAATTTTTAAATATCTTTATTCTTTCTAAAATACATTTATGAACATTTTTCGTCTTTACACTTTTCTTTATTTTCGACTTCTCATTTGAATCTTTGAATATTCTTTTGATTAATTTCTAAATTTTTAAATATCTTTATTCTTTCTAAGATACATTTACGATTAATTTCGTCATAATATTTTTCTTTATTTTCGAATTCTCATTTTCTTTTTGAATATTCTTTATTACCTTCGAAATTTTTAAATATCTTTATTCTTACTAAAATACATTTATGATTAATTTCGTCTTTAAACTTTTCTTTATTTTCGATTTCTCATTTTTACTCTTTGAATATTCTTTTTATTAATTTCTAAATTTTTAAATATCTTTATTCTTAATAAAATACATTTATGAACATTTTTCGTCTTAACACTTTTCTTTATTTTCGACTTCTCATTTGAATCTTTGAATATTCTTTTGATTAATTTCTAAATTTTTAAATATCTTTATTCTCTCCAAAATAGATTTATGAACATTTTTCGTCTTTACACTTTTCTTTATTTTCGATTTCTCATTTGACTCTTTGAATATTCTTTTGATTAATTTCTAAATTTTTAAATATCTTTATTCTTTCTAAGATACATTTACGATTAATTTCGTCATAATACTTTATTTTATTTTCGACTTCTCATTTTTACTCTTTGAATATTCTTTTGATTAATTTCTAAATTTTTAAATATCTTTATTCTTACTAAAATACATTTTTGAACATTTTTCGTCTTTACACTTTTCTTTATTTTCGACTTCTCATTTTTACTCTTTGAATATTCTTTTGATTAATTTCGAAATTTTTTAATATCTTTATTCTTTCTAAAATACATTTATGAACATTTTTCGTCTTTACACTTTTCTTTATTTTCGACTTCTCATTTTTACTCTTTGAATATTCTTTTTATTAATTTCTAAATTTTTAAATATCTTTATTCTCTCCAAAATACATTTATGAACATTTTTCGTCTTTACACTTTATTTTATTTTCGACTTCTCATTTTTACTCTTTGAATATTCTTTTGATTAATTTCTAAATTTTTAAATATCTTTATTCTTACTAAAATACATTTATGAACATTTTTCGTCTTTACACTTTTCTTTGATTTCGACTTCTCTTTTTTACTCTTTGAATATTCTTTTGATTAATTTCTAAATTTTTAAATATCTTTATTCTTACTAAAATACATTTATGATTAATTTCGTCTTTACACTTTTCTTTATTTTCGACTTCTCATTTTTACTCTTTGAATATTCTTTTGATTAATTTCGAAATTTTTTAATATCTTTATTCTTTCTAAAATACATTTATGAACATTTTTCGTCTTTACACTTTTCTTTGATTTCGACTTCTCTTTTTTACTCTTTGAATATTCTTTTTATTAATTTCTAAATTTTTAAATATCTTTATTCTCTCCAAAATACATTTATGAACATTTTTCGTCTTTACACTTTATTTTATTTTCGACTTCTCATTTTTACTCTTTGAATATTCTTTTGATTAATTTCTAAATTTTTAAATATCTTTATTCTTACTAAAATACATTTATGAACATTTTTCGTCTTTACACTTTTCTTTATTTTCGACTTCTCATTTTTACTCTTTGAATATTCTTTTGATTAATTTCGAAATTTTTTAATATCTTTATTCTTTCTAAAATACATTTATGAACATTTTTCGTCTTTACACTTTTCTTTATTTTCGACTTCTCATTTTTACTCTTTGAATATTCTTTTTATTAATTTCTAAATTTTTAAATATCTTTATTCTCTCCAAAATACATTTATGAACATTTTTCGTCTTTACACTTTATTTTATTTTCGACTTCTCATTTTTACTCTTTGAATATTCTTTTAATTAATTTCTAAATTTTTAAATATCTTTATTCTCTCTAAAATACATTTATGATTAATTTCGTCTTTACACTTTTCTTTATTTTCGATTTCTCATTTGACTCTTTGAATATTCTTTTGATTAATTTCTAAATTTTTAAATATCTTTTTTCTTACTAAAATACATTTATGAACATTTTTCGTCTTTACACTTTTCTTTATTTTCGATTTCTCATTTTTACTCTTTGAATATTCTTTTGATTAATTTCTAAATTTTTAAATATCTTTATTCTTACTAAAATACATTTTTGAACATTTTTCGTCTTTACACTTTTCTTTATTTTCGACTTCTCATTTTTACTCTTTGAATATTCTTTTGATTAATTTCGAAATTTTTAAATATCTTTATTCTTACCAAAATACATTTATGAACATTTTTCGTCTTTACACTTTTCTTTATTTTCGACTTCTCATTTTTACTCTTTGAATATTCTTTTGATTAATTTCTAAATTTTTAAATATCTTTATTCTTTCTAAAATACATTTATGAACATTTTTCGTCTTTACACTTTTTTTTATTTTCGACTTCTCATTTGAATCTTTGAATATTCTTTTGATTAATTTCTAAATTTTTAAATATCTTTATTCTTTCTAAGATACATTTACGATTAATTTCGTCATAATATTTTTCTTTATTTTCGAATTCTCATTTTCTTTTTGAATATTCTTTATTACCTTCGAAATTTTTAAATATCTTTATTCTTACTAAAATACATTTATGATTAATTTCGTCTTTAAACTTTTCTTTATTTTCGATTTCTCATTTTTACTCTTTGAATATTCTTTTTATTAATTTCTAAATTTTTAAATATCTTTATTCTTAATAAAATACATTTATGAACATTTTTCGTCTTAACACTTTTCTTTATTTTCGACTTCTCATTTGAATCTTTGAATATTCTTTTGATTAATTTCTAAATTTTTAAATATCTTTATTCTCTCCAAAATAGATTTATGAACATTTTTCGTCTTTACACTTTTCTTTATTTTCGATTTCTCATTTGACTCTTTGAATATTCTTTTGATTAATTTCTAAATTTTTAAATATCTTTATTCTCTCCAAAATACATTTATGAACATTTTTCGTCATAATACTTTATTTTATTTTCGACTTCTCATTTTTACTCTTTGAATATTCTTTTGATTAATTTCTAAATTTTTAAATATCTTTATTCTTACTAAAATACATTTATGAACATTTTTCGTCTTTACACTTTTCTTTATTTTCGACTTCTCATTTTTACTCTTTGAATATTCTTTTTATTAATTTCGAAATTTTTTAATATCTTTATTCTTTCTAAAATACATTTATGAACATTTTTCGTCTTTACACTTTTCTTTATTTTCGACTTCTCATTTTTACTCTTTGAATATTCTTTTTATTAATTTCTAAATTTTTAAATATCTTTATTCTTACTAAAATACATTTTTGAACATTTTTCGTCTTTACACTTTTCTTTATTTTCGATTTCTCATTTGACTCTTTGAATATTCTTTTGATTAATTTATAAATTTTTAAATATCTTTATTCTTTCTAAGATACATTTATGAACATTTTTCGTCTTTACACTTTTCTTTATTTTCGACTTCTCATTTTTACTCTTTGAATATTCTTTTGATTAATTTCTAAACTTTTAAATATCTTTATTCTTACTAAAATACATTTATGATTAATTTCGTCATAATACTTTTCTTTATTTTCGACTTCTCATTTTTACTCTTCGAATATTCTTTTGATTAATTTCTAAATTTTTAAATATCTTTATTCTTACTAAAATTCATTTATGAACATTTTTCGTCTTTACACTTTTCTTTATTTTCGACTTCTCATTTTTACTCTTTGAATATTCTTTTGATTAATTTCTAAATTTTTAAATATCTTTATTCTTACTAAAATACATTTATGAACATTTTTCGTCTTTACACTTTTCTTTATTTTCGATTTCTCATTTTTACTCTTCGAATATTCTTTTGATTAATTTCTAAATTTTTAAATATCTTTATTCTTACTAAAATACATTTATGAACATTTTTCGTCTTAACACTTTTCTTTATTTTCGACTTCTCATTTTTACTCTTTGAATATTCTTTTGATTAATTTCTAAACTTTTAAATATCTTTATTCTTACTAAAATACATTTATGATTAATTTCGTCATAATACTTTTCTTTATTTTCGACTTCTCATTTTTACTCTTTGAATATTCTTTTGATTAATTTCGAAATTTTTAAATATCTTTATTCTTTCTAAAATACATTTATGAACATTTTTCGTCTTTACACTTTTCTTTGAATTATATTTCTCATTTTTACTCTTTGAATATTCTTTTGATTAATTTCGATTTTTTTAAATATCTTTATTCTTACTAAAATACATTTATGATTAATTTCGTCATAATACTTTTCTTTATTTTCGACTTCTCATTTTTACTCTTCGAATATTCTTTTGATTAATTTCTAAATTTTTAAATATCTTTATTCTCTCCAAAATAGATTTATGAACATTTTTCGTCTTTACACTTTTCTTTGATTTCGACTTCTCTTTTTTACTCTTTGAATATTCTTTTGATTAATTTCTAAATTTTTAAATATCTTTATTCTTACTAAAATACATTTATGAACATTTTTCGTCTTTACACTTTTCTTTATTTTCGATTTCTCATTTTTACTCTTCGAATATTCTTTTGATTAATTTCTAAATTTTTAAATATCTTTATTCTTACTAAAATACATTTATGAACATTTTTCGTCTTAACACTTTTCTTTATTTTCGACTTCTCATTTTTACTCTTCGAATATTCTTTTGATTAATTTCTAAATTTTTAAATATCTTTATTCTCTCCAAAATAGATTTATGAACATTTTTCGTCTTTACACTTTTCTTTATTTTCGACTTCTCATTTTTACTCTTTGAATATTCTTTTGATTAATTTCTAAATTTTTAAATATCTTTATTCTTACTAAAATACATTTATGAACATTTTTCGTCTTTACACTTTTCTTTATTTTCGATTTCTCATTTTTACTCTTCGAATATTCTTTTGATTAATTTCTAAATTTTTAAATATCTTTATTCTTACTAAAATACATTTATGAACATTTTTCGTCTTAACACTTTTCTTTATTTTCGACTTCTCATTTTTACTCTTTGAATATTCTTTTGATTAATTTCTAAACTTTTAAATATCTTTATTCTTACTAAAATACATTTATGATTAATTTCGTCATAATACTTTTCTTTATTTTCGACTTCTCATTTTTACTCTTTGAATATTCTTTTGATTAATTTCTAAATTTTTAAATATCTTTATTCTTACTAAAATACAATTATGAACATTTTTCGTCTTTACACTTTTCTTTATTTTCGACTTCTCATTTTTACTCTTTGAATATTCTTTTGATTAATTTCTAAATTTTTAAATATCTTTATTCTTACTAAAATACATTTATGATTAATTTCGTCATAATACTTTTCTTTATTTTCGACTTCTCATTTTTACTCTTCGAATATTCTTTTGATTAATTTCTAAATTTTTAAATATCTTTATTCTCTCCAAAATAGATTTATGAACATTTTTCGTCTTTACACTTTTCTTTGATTTCGACTTCTCTTTTTTACTCTTTGAATATTCTTTTGATTAATTTCTAAATTTTTAAATATCTTTATTCTTACTAAAATACATTTATGATTAATTTCGTCTTTACACTTTTCTTTATTTTCGACTTCTCATTTTTACTCTTTGAATATTCTTTTGATTAATTTCTAAATTTTTAAATATCTTTATTCTCTCCAAAATACATTTATGAACATTTTTCGTCTTTACACTTTATTTTATTTTCGACTTCTCATTTTTACTCTTTGAATATTCTTTTGATTAATTTCTAAATTTTTAAATATCTTTATTCTTTCTAAAATACATTTATGAACATTTTTCGTCTTTACACTTTATTTTATTTTCGACTTCTCATTTTTACTCTTTGAATATTCTTTTGATTAATTTCTAAATTTTTAAATATCTTTATTCTTTCTAAGATACATTTACGATTAATTTCGTCTTTACACTTTTCTTTATTTTCGAATTCTCATTTTTACTCTTCGAATATTCTTTTGATTAATTTCTAAATTTTTAAATATCTTTATTCTATCCAAAATAGATTTTTGAACATTTTTCGTCTTTACACTTTTCTTTATTTTCGATTTCTCATTTGACTCTTTGAATATTCTTTTGATTAATTTCTAAATTTTTAAATATCTTTATTCTTTCTAAGATACATTTGCGATTAATTTCGTCATAATACTTTTCTTTATTTTCGACTTCTCATTTTTACTCTTCGAATATTCTTTTGATTAATTTCTAAATTTTTAAATATCTTTATTCTCTCCAAAATAGATTTATGAACATTTTTCGTCTTTACACTTTTCTTTATTTTCGATTTCTCATTTGACTCTTTGAATATTCTTTTGATTAATTTCTAAATTTTTAAATATCTTTATTCTTACTAAAATACATTTATGAACATTTTTCGTCTTTACACTTTTCTTTATTTTCGATTTCTCATTTTTACTCTTTGAATATTCTTTTGATTAATTTCTAAATTTTTAAATATCTTTATTCTTTCTAAAATACATTTTTGAACATTTTTCGTCTTTACACTTTTCTTTATTTTCGACTTCTCATTTTTACTCTTTGAATATTCTTTTGATTAATTTCTAAATTTTTAAATATTTTATTCTTACTAAAATACATTTATGATTAATTTCGTCATAATACTTTTCTTTATTTTCGACTTCTCATTTTTACTCTTCGAATATTCTTTTGATTAATTTCTAAATTTTTAAATATCTTTATTCTCTCCAAAATACATTTATGATTAATTTCGTCTTTACACTTTTCTTTATTTTCGATTTCTCATTTGACTCTTTGAATATTCTTTTGATTAATTTCTAAATTTTTAAATATCTTTATTCTTACTAAAATACATTTATGAACATTTTTCGTCTTTACACTTTTCTTTATTTTCGACTTCTCATTTTTACTCTTTGAATATTCTTTTGATTAATTTCTAAATTTTTAAATATCTTTATTCTTTCTAAGATACATTTACGATTAATTTCGTCTTTACACTTTTCTTTATTTTCGACTTCTCATTTTTACTCTTTGAATATTCTTTTGATTAATTTCTAAATTTTTAAATATCTTTATTCTTACTAAAATACATTTATGATTAATTTCGTCATAATACTTTTCTTTATTTTCGACTTCTCATTTTTACTCTTCGAATATTCTTTTGATTAATTTCTAAATTTTTAAATATCTTTATTCTTACTAAAATACATTTATGAACATTTTTCGTCTTTACACTTTTCTTTATTTTCGATTTCTCATTTGACTCTTTGAATATTCTTTTGATTAATTTCTAAATTTTTAAATATCTTTATTCTTACTAAAATACATTTATGATTAATTTCGTCATAATACTTTTCTTTATTTTCGACTTCTCATTTTTACTCTTCGAATATTCTTTTGATTAATTTCTAAATTTTTAAATATCTTTATTCTCTCCAAAATAGATTTATGAACATTTTTCGTCTTTACACTTTTCTTTGATTTCGACTTCTCTTTTTTACTCTTTGAATATTCTTTTGATTAATTTCTAAATTTTTAAATATCTTTATTCTTACTAAAATACATTTATGATTAATTTCGTCTTTACACTTTTCTTTATTTTCGACTTCTCATTTTTACTCTTTGAATATTCTTTTGATTAATTTCGAAATTTTTAAATATCTTTATTCTTTCTAAAATACATTTATGAACATTTTTCGTCTTTACACTTTTCTTTATTTTCGACTTCTCATTTTTACTCTTTGAATATTCTTTTTATTAATTTCTAAATTTTTAAATATCTTTATTCTCTCCAAAATACATTTATGAACATTTTTCGTCTTTACACTTTATTTTATTTTCGACTTCTCATTTTTACTCTTTGAATATTCTTTTGATTAATTTCTAAATTTTTAAATATCTTTATTCTTACTAAAATACATTTATGAACATTTTTCGTCTTTACACTTTTCTTTGATTTCGACTTCTCTTTTTTACTCTTTGAATATTCTTTTGATTAATTTCTAAATTTTTAAATATCTTTATTCTTACTAAAATACATTTATGATTAATTTCGTCTTTACACTTTTCTTTATTTTCGACTTCTCATTTTTACTCTTTGAATATTCTTTTGATTAATTTCGAAATTTTTTAATATCTTTATTCTTTCTAAAATACATTTATGAACATTTTTCGTCTTTACACTTTTCTTTATTTTCGACTTCTCATTTTTACTCTTTGAATATTCTTTTTATTAATTTCTAAATTTTTAAATATCTTTATTCTCTCCAAAATACATTTATGAACATTTTTCGTCTTTACACTTTATTTTATTTTCGACTTCTCATTTTTACTCTTTGAATATTCTTTTGATTAATTTCTAAATTTTTAAATATCTTTATTCTTACTAAAATACATTTATGAACATTTTTCGTCTTTACACTTTTCTTTATTTTCGACTTCTCATTTTTACTCTTTGTATATTCTTTTGATTAATTTCTAAATTTTTAAATATCTTTATTCTTTCTAAAATACATTTATGAACATTTTTCGTCTTTACACTTTTCTTTATTTTCGACTTCTCATTTTTACTCTTTGAATATTCTTTTGATTAATTTCTAAATTTTTAATTATCTTTATTCTTACTAAAATACATTTATGAACATCTTTTCGTCTTTACACTTTTCTTTGATTTCGACTTCTCATTTTTACTCTTTGAATATTCTTTTGATTAATTTCTAAATTTTTAAATATCTTTATTCTTAATAAAATACATTTATGAACATTTTTCGTCTTAACACTTTTCTTTATTTTCGACTTCTCATTTGAATCTTTGAATATTCTTTTGATTAATTTCTAAATTTTTAAATATCTTTATTCTCTCCAAAATAGATTTATCAACATTTTTCGTCTTTACACTTTTCTTTATTTTCGATTTCTCATTTTTACTCTTTGAATATTCTTTTGATTAATTTCTAAATTTTTAAATATCTTTATTCTTACTAAAATACATTTATGATTAATTTCGTCTTTACACTTTTCTTTATTTTCGACTTCTCATTTTTACTCTTTGAATATTCTTTTGATTAATTTCGAAATTTTTTAATATCTTTATTCTTTCTAAAATACATTTATGAACATTTTTCGTCTTTACACTTTTCTTTATTTTCGACTTCTCATTTTTACTCTTTGAATATTCTTTTTATTAATTTCTAAATTTTTAAATATCTTTATTCTCTCCAAAATACATTTATGAACATTTTTCGTCTTTACACTTTATTTTATTTTCGACTTCTCATTTTTACTCTTTGAATATTCTTTTGATTAATTTCTAAATTTTTAAATATCTTTATTCTTACTAAAATACATTTATGAACATTTTTCGTCTTTACACTTTTCTTTGATTTCGACTTCTCTTTTTTACTCTTTGAATATTCTTTTGATTAATTTCTAAATTTTTAAATATCTTTATTCTTACTAAAATACATTTATGATTAATTTCGTCTTTACACTTTTCTTTATTTTCGATTTCTCATTTTTACTCTTTGAATATTCTTTTGATTAATTTCGAAATTTTTTAATATCTTTATTCTTTCTAAAATACATTTATGATTAATTTCGTCATAATACTTTTCTTTATTTTCGACTTCTCATTTTTACTCTTCGAATATTCTTTTGATTAATTTCTAAATTTTTAAATATCTTTATTCTCTCCAAAATACATTTATGAACATTTTTCGTCTTTACACTTTATTTTATTTTCGACTTCTCATTTTTACTCTTTGAATATTCTTTTGATTAATTTCTAAATTTTTAAATATCTTTATTCTTACTAAAATACATTTATGAACATTTTTCGTCTTTACACTTTTCTTTATTTTCGACTTCTCATTTTTACTCTTTGAATATTCTTTTGATTAATTTCGAAATTTTTTAATATCTTTATTCTTTCTAAAATACATTTATGAACATTTTTCGTCTTTACACTTTTCTTTATTTTCGACTTCTCATTTTTACTCTTTGAATATTCTTTTTATTAATTTCTAAATTTTTAAATATCTTTATTCTCTCCAAAATACATTTATGAACATTTTTCGTCTTTACACTTTATTTTATTTTCGACTTCTCATTTTTACTCTTTGAATATTCTTTTGATTAATTTCTAAATTTTTAAATATCTTTATTCTTACTAAAATACATTTATGAACATTTTTCGTCTTTACACTTTTCTTTGATTTCGACTTCTCTTTTTTACTCTTTGAATATTCTTTTGATTAATTTCTAAATTTTTAAATATCTTTATTCTTACTAAAATACATTTATGATTAATTTCGTCTTTACACTTTTCTTTATTTTCGACTTCTCATTTTTACTCTTTGAATATTCTTTTGATTAATTTCGAAATTTTTTAATATCTTTATTCTTTCTAAAATACATTTATGAACATTTTTCGTCTTTACACTTTTCTTTATTTTCGACTTCTCATTTTTACTCTTTGAATATTCTTTTTATTAATTTCTAAATTTTTAAATATCTTTATTCTCTCCAAAATACATTTATGAACATTTTTCGTCTTTACACTTTATTTTATTTTCGACTTCTCATTTTTACTCTTTGAATATTCTTTTGATTAATTTCTAAATTTTTAAATATCTTTATTCTTACTAAAATACATTTATGAACATTTTTCGTCTTTACACTTTTCTTTATTTTCGACTTCTCATTTTTACTCTTTGAATATTCTTTTGATTAATTTCGAAATTTTTTAATATCTTTATTCTTTCTAAAATACATTTATGAACATTTTTCGTCTTTACACTTTTCTTTATTTTCGACTTCTCATTTTTACTCTTTGAATATTCTTTTTATTAATTTCTAAATTTTTAAATATCTTTATTCTCTCCAAAATACATTTATGAACATTTATCGTCTTTACACTTTATTTTATTTTCGACTTCTCATTTTTACTCTTTGAATATTCTTTTGATTAATTTCTAAATTTTTAAATATCTTTATTCTTAATAAAATACATTTATGAACATTTTTCGTCTTAACACTTTTCTTTATTTTCGACTTCTCATTTGAATCTTTGAATATTCTTTTGATTAATTTCTAAATTTTTAAATATCTTTATTCTCTCCAAAATAGATTTATCAACATTTTTCGTCTTTACACTTTTCTTTATTTTCGATTTCTCATTTTTACTCTTTGAATATTCTTTTGATTAATTTCTAAATTTTTAAATATCTTTATTCTTACTAAAATACATTTTTGAACATTTTTCGTCTTTACACTTTTCTTTATTTTCGACTTCTCATTTTTACTCTTTGAATATTCTTTTGATTAATTTCGAAATTTTTAAATATCTTTATTCTTACCAAAATACATTTATGAACATTTTTCGTCTTTACACTTTTCTTTATTTTCGACTTCTCATTTTTACTCTTTGAATATTCTTTTGATTAATTTCGAAATTTTTAATTATCTTTATTCTTACTAAAATACATTTATGAACATTTATCGTCTTTACACTTTTCTTTATTTTCGACTTCTCATTTTTACTCTTTGAATATTCTTTTTATTAATTTCTAAATTTTTAAATATCTTTATTCTTACTAAAATACATTTATGAACATTTTTCGTCTTTACACTTTTTTTTGATTTCGACTTCTCTTTTTTACTCTTTGAATATTCTTTTGATTATTTTCGAAATTTTTAAATATCTTTATTCTTACTAAAATACATTTATGAACATTTTTCGTCTTTACACTTTTCTTTATTTTCGACTTCTCATTTTTACTCTTTGAATATTCTTTTGATTAATTTCTAAATTTTTAAATATCTTTATTCTTACTAAAATACAATTATGATTAGATTCGATTTTAATATTTTTATTTTCGACTTCTCATTTTTACTCTTTGAATATTCTTTTGATTAATTTCTAAATTTTTAAATATCTTTATTCTTAATAAAATACATTTATGAACATTTATCGTCTTTACACTTTTCTTTATTTTCGACTTCTCATTTGAATCTTTGAATATTCTTTTGATTAATTTCTAAATTTTTAAATATCTTTATTCTTACTAAAATACATTTATGAACATTTTTCGTCTTTACACTTTTCTTTATTTTCGATTTCTCATTTTTACTCTTTGAATATTCTTTTGATTAATTTCTAAATTTTTAAATATCTTTATTCTTTCTAAAATACATTTACGATTAATTTCGTCATAATACTTTTCTTTATTTTCGATTTCTCATTTTTACTCTTCGAATATTCTTTTGATTAATTTCTAAATTTTTAAATATCTTTATTCTTAATAAAATACATTTATGAACATTTTTCGTCTTTACACTTTTCTTTATTTTCGACTTCTCATTTGAATCTTTGAATATTCTTTTGATTAATTTCTAAATTTTTAAATATCTTTATTCTTACTAAAATACATTAATGATTAATTTCGTCTTTACACTTTTCTTTATTTTCGATTTCTCATTTTTACTCTTTGAATATTCTTTTGATTAATTTCTAAATTTTTAAATATCTTTATTCTTACTAAAATACATTTATGAACATTTTTCGTCTTTACACTTTTCTTTATTTTCGACTTCTCATTTTTACTCTTTGAATATTCTTTTGATTAATTTCTAAATTTTTAAATATCTTTATTCTTACTAAAATACATTTATGAACATTTTTCGTCTTTACACTTTTCTTTATTTTCGATTTCTCATTTGACTCTTTGAATATTCTTTTTATTAATTTCTAAATTTTTAAATATCTTTATTCTTACTAAAATACATTTTTGAACATTTTTCGTCTTTACACTTTTCTTTATTTTCGACTTCTCATTTTTACTCTTCGAATATTCTTTTGATTAATTTCTAAATTTTTAAATATCTTTATTCTCTCCAAAATAGATTTTTGAACATTTTTCGTCTTTACACTTTTCTTTATTTTCGATTTCTCATTTGACTCTTTGAATATTCTTTTTATTAATTTCTAAATTTTTAAATATCTTTATTCTTACTAAAATACATTTATGAACATTTTTCGTCTTTACACTTTTCTTTATTTTCGATTTCTCATTTGACTCTTTGAATATTCTTTTGATTAATTTCTAAATTTTTAAATATCTTTATTCTTACTAAAAGAACATTTATGAACATTTTTCGTCTTTACACTTTTCTTTATTTTCGATTTCTCATTTTTACTCTTTGAATATTCTTTTGATTAATTTCTAAATTTTTAAATATCTTTATTCTTACTAAAATACATTTTTGAACATTTTTCGTCTTTACACTTTTCTTTATTTTCGATTTCTCATTTGACTCTTTGAATATTCTTTTGATTAATTTCTAAATTTTTAAATATCTTTATTCTTTCTAAAATACATTTATGATTAATTTCGTCATAATACTTTTCTTTATTTTCGACTTCTCATTTTTACTCTTCGAATATTCTTTTGATTAATTTCTAAATTTTTAAATATCTTTATTCTTACTAAAAGAACATTTATGAACATTTTTCGTCTTTACACTTTTCTTTATTTTCGACTTCTCATTTTTACTCTTTGAATATTCTTTTGATTAATTTCTAAATTTTTAAATATCTTTATTCTTACTAAAATACATTTATGAACATTTTTCGTCTTTACACTTTTCTTTATTTTCGATTTCTCATTTTTACTCTTCGAATATTCTTTTGATTAATTTCTAAATTTTTAAATATCTTTATTCTTACTAAAAGAACATTTATGAACATTTTTCGTCTTTACACTTTTCTTTATTTTCGATTTCTCATTTTTACTCTTTGAATATTCTTTTGATTAATTTCTAAATTTTTAAATATCTTTATTCTTACTAAAATACATTTTTGAACATTTTTCGTCTTTACACTTTTCTTTATTTTCGATTTCTCATTTGACTCTTTGAATATTCTTTTGATTAATTTCTAAATTTTTAAATATCTTTATTCTTTCTAAGATACATTTACGATTAATTTCGTCATAATACTTTTCTTTATTTTCGACTTCTCATTTTTACTCTTCGAATATTCTTTTGATTAATTTCTAAATTTTTAAATATCTTTATTCTTACTAAAAGAACATTTATGAACATTTTTCGTCTTTACACTTTTCTTTATTTTCGACTTCTCATTTTTACTCTTTGAATATTCTTTTTATTAATTTCTAAATTTTTAAATATCTTTATTCTTACTAAAATACATTTATGAACATTTTTCGTCTTTACACTTTTCTTTATTTTCGATTTCTCATTTGACTCTTTGAATATTCTTTTGATTAATTTCTAAATTTTTAAATATCTTTATTCTCTCTAAAATACATTTATGATTAATTTCGTCATAATACTTTTCTTTATTTTCGACTTCTCATTTTTACTCTTCGAATATTCTTTTGATTAATTTCTAAATTTTTAAATATCTTTATTCTCTCCAAAATAGATTTATGAACATTTTTCGTCTTTACACTTTTCTTTTTTTTCGATTTCTCATTTTTACTCTTTGAATATTCTTTTGATTAATTTCTAAATTTTTAAATATCTTTATTCTTACTAAAATACATTTATGAACATTTTTCGTCTTTACACTTTTCTTTATTTTCGACTTCTCATTTTTACTCTTCGAATATTCTTTTGATTAATTTCTAAATTTTTAAATATCTTTATTCTCTCCAAAATACATTTATGAACATTTTTCGTCTTTACACTTTTCTTTGATTTCGACTTCTCTTTTTTACTCTTTGAATATTCTTTTGATTAATTTCTAAATTTTTAAATATCTTTATTCTTTCCAAAATACATTTATGATTAATTTCGTCTTTACACTTTTCTTTATTTTCGACTTCTCATTTTTACTTTTTGAATATTCTTTTGATTAATTTCTAAATTTTTAAATATCTTTATTCTCTCCAAAATAGATTTATGAACATTTTTCGTCTTTACACTTTTCTTTGATTTCGACTTCTCTTTTTTACTCTTTGAATATTCTTTTGATTAATTTCTAAATTTTTAAATATCTTTATTCTTACTAAAATACATTAATGATTAATTTCGTCTTTACACTTTTCTTTATTTTCGACTTCTCATTTTTACTCTTTGAATATTCTTTTTATTAATTTCTAAATTTTTAAATATCTTTATTCTTTCTAAAATACATTTATGAACATTTTTCGTCTTTACACTTTTCTTTATTTTCGACTTCTCATTTTTACTCTTCGAATATTCTTTTGATTAATTTCTAAATTTTTAAATATCTTTATTCTCTCCAAAATAGATTTATGAACATTTTTCGTCTTAACACTTTTCTTTATTTTCGACTTCTCATTTGACTCTTTGAATATTCTTTTTATTAATTTCTAAATTTTTAAATATCTTTATTCTTACTAAAATACATTTATGAACATTTTTCGTCTTTACACTTTTCTTTATTTTCGACTTCTCATTTTTACTCTTTGAATATTCTTTTGATTAATTTCTAAATTTTTAAATATCTTTATTCTCTCCAAAATACATTTATGAACATTTTTCGTCTTTACACTTTATTTTATTTTCGACTTCTCATTTTTACTCTTTGAATATTCTTTTGATTAATTTCGAAATTTTTAAATATCTTTATTCTTACTAAAATACATTTATGAACATTTTTCGTCTTTACACTTTTCTTTATTTTCGACTTCTCATTTTTACTCTTTGAATATTCTTTTGATTAATTTCTAAATTTTTAAATATCTTTTTTCTTACTAAAATACATTTATGAACATTTTTCGTCTTTACACTTCTCTTTATTTTCGACTTCTCATTTGAATCTTTGAATATTCTTTTGATTAATTTCTAAATTTTTAAATATCTTTATTCTTTCTAAGATACATTTACGATTAATTTCGTCATAATATTTTTCTTTATTTTCGAATTCTCATTTTTACTCTTCGAATATTCTTTTGATTAATTTCTAAATTTTTAAATATCTTTATTCTCTCCAAAATAGATTTTTGAACATTTTTCGTCTTTACACTTTTCTTTATTTTCGATTTCTCATTTGACTCTTTGAATATTCTTTTGATTAATTTCTAAATTTTTAAATATCTTTTTTCTTACTAAAATACATTTTTGAACATTTTTCGTCTTTACACTTTTCTTTATTTTCGACTTCTCATTTGAATCTTTGAATATTCTTTTGATTAATTTCTAAATTTTTAAATATCTTTATTCTTACTAAAATACATTAATGATTAATTTCGTCTTTACACTTTTCTTTATTTTCGACTTCTCATTTTTACTCTTTGAATATTCTTTTGATTAATTTCTAAATTTTTAAATATCTTTATTCTTACTAAAATACATTTATGAACATTTTTCGTCTTTACACTTTTCTTTATTTTCGACTTCTCATTTTTACTCTTCGAATATTCTTTTGATTAATTTCTAAATTTTTAAATATCTTTATTCTTACTAAAATACATTTATGATTAATTTCGTCTTTACACTTTTCTTTATTTTCGATTTCTCATTTGACTCTTTGAATATTCTTTTTATTAATTTCTAAATTTTTAAATATCTTTTTTCTTACTAAAATACATTTTTGAACATTTTTCGTCTTTACACTTTTCTTTATTTTCGACTTCTCATTTTTACTCTTCGAATATTCTTTTGATTAATTTCTAAATTTTTAAATATCTTTATTCTCTCCAAAATAGATTTTTGAACATTTTTCGTCTTTACACTTTTCTTTATTTTCGATTTCTCATTTGACTCTTTGAATATTCTTTTTATTAATTTCTAAATTTTTAAATATCTTTATTCTTACTAAAATACATTTATGAACATTTTTCGTCTTTACACTTTTCTTTATTTTCGATTTCTCATTTGACTCTTTGAATATTCTTTTGATTAATTTCTAAATTTTTAAATATCTTTATTCTCTCTAAAATACATTTATGATTAATTTCGTCATAATACTTTTCTTTATTTTCGACTTCTCATTTTTACTCTTTGAATATTCTTTTGATTAATTTCTAAATTTTTAAATATCTTTATTCTTACTAAAATACATTTTTGAACATTTTTCGTCTTTACACTTTTCTTTATTTTCGATTTCTCATTTGACTCTTTGAATATTCTTTTGATTAATTTCTAAATTTTTAAATATCTTTATTCTTTCTAAAATACATTTATGATTAATTTCGTCATAATACTTTTCTTTATTTTCGACTTCTCATTTTTACTCTTCGAATATTCTTTTGATTAATTTCTAAATTTTTAAATATCTTTATTCTTACTAAAAGAACATTTATGAACATTTTTCGTCTTTACACTTTTCTTTATTTTCGACTTCTCATTTTTACTCTTTGAATATTCTTTTTATTAATTTCTAAATTTTTAAATATCTTTATTCTTACTAAAATACATTTATGAACATTTTTCGTCTTTACACTTTTCTTTATTTTCGATTTCTCATTTTTACTCTTCGAATATTCTTTTGATTAATTTCTAAATTTTTAAATATCTTTATTCTTACTAAAAGAACATTTATGAACATTTTTCGTCTTTACACTTTTCTTTATTTTCGATTTCTCATTTTTACTCTTTGAATATTCTTTTGATTAATTTCTAAATTTTTAAATATCTTTATTCTTACTAAAATACATTTATGAACATTTTTCGTCTTTACACTTTTCTTTATTTTCGACTTCTCATTTGACTCTTTGAATATTCTTTTGATTAATTTCTAAATTTTTAAATATCTTTATTCTTTCTAAGATACATTTACGATAAATTTCGTCATAATACTTTTCTTTATTTTCGACTTCTCATTTTTACTCTTCGAATATTCTTTTGATTAATTTCTAAATTTTTAAATATCTTTATTCTTACTAAAAGAACATTTATGAACATTTTTCGTCTTTACACTTTTCTTTATTTTCGATTTCTCATTTTTACTCTTTGAATATTCTTTTGATTAATTTCTAAATTTTTAAATATCTTTATTCTTACTAAAATACATTTATGAACATTTTTCGTCTTTACACTTTTCTTTATTTTCGATTTCTCATTTGACTCTTTGAATATTCTTTTGATTAATTTCTAAATTTTTAAATATCTTTATTCTCTCTAAAATACATTTATGATTAATTTCGTCATAATACTTTTCTTTATTTTCGACTTCTCATTTTTACTCTTTGAATATTCTTTTTATTAATTTCTAAATTTTTAATTATCTTTATTCTTACTAAAATACATTTATGAACATTTTTCGTCTTTACACTTTTCTTTATTTTATATTTCTCATTTTTACTCTTTGAATATTCTGTTGATTAATTTCTAAATTTTTAAATATCTTTATTCTTACTAAAATACATTTATGAACATTTTTCGTCTTTACACTTTTCTTTATTTTCGACTTCTCATTTTTACTCTTCGAATATTCTTTTGATTAATTTCTAAATTTTTAAATATCTTTATTCTCTCCAAAATAGATTTATGAACATTTTTCGTCTTTACACTTTTCTTTCATTTCGACTTCTCTTTTTTACTCTTTGAATATTCTTTTGATTAATTTCTAAATTTTTAAATATCTTTATTCTCTCCAAAATAGATTTATGAACATTTTTCGTCTTTACACTTTTCTTTGATTTCGACTTCTCTTTTTTACTCTTTGAATATTCTTTTGATTAATTTCTAAATTTTTAAATATCTTTATTCTTACTAAAATACATTAATGATTAATTTCGTCTTTACACTTTTCTTTATTTTCGACTTCTCATTTTTACTCTTTGAATATTCTTTTTATTAATTTCTAAATTTTTAAATATCTTTATTCTTTCTAAAATACATTTATGAACATTTTTCGTCTTTACACTTTTCTTTATTTTCGACTTCTCATTTTTACTCTTCGAATATTCTTTTGATTAATTTCTAAATTTTTAAATATCTTTATTCTCTCCAAAATACATTTATGAACATTTTTCGTCTTTACACTTTATTTTATTTTCGACTTCTCATTTTTACTCTTTGAATATTCTTTTGATTAATTTCTAAATTTTTAAATATCTTTATTCTTACTAAAATACATTTATGAACATTTTTCGTCTTTACACTTTTCTTTGATTTCGACTTCTCTTTTTTACTCTTTGAATATTCTTTTGATTAATTTCTAAATTTTTAAATATCTTTATTCTCTCCAAAATACATTTATGAACATTTTTCGTCTTTACACTTTATTTTATTTTCGACTTCTCATTTTTACTCTTTGAATATTCTTTTGATTAATTTCGAAATTTTTAAATATCTTTATTCTTACTAAAATACATTTATGAACATTTTTCGTCTTTACACTTTTCTTTATTTTCGACTTCTCATTTTTACTCTTTGAATATTCTTTTGATTAATTTCTAAATTTTTAAATATCTTTTTTCTTACTAAAATACATTTATGAACATTTTTCGTCTTTACACTTCTCTTTATTTTCGACTTCTCATTTGAATCTTTGAATATTCTTTTGATTAATTTCTAAATTTTTAAATATCTTTATTCTTTCTATGATACATTTACGATTAATTTCGTCATAATATTTTTCTTTATTTTCGACTTCTCATTTTTACTCTTTGAATATTCTTTTGATTAATTTCTAAATTTTTAAATATCTTTATTCTCTCCAAAATAGATTTTTGAACATTTTTCGTCTTTACACTTTTCTTTATTTTCGATTTCTCATTTGACTCTTTGAATATTCTTTTGATTAATTTCTAAATTTTTAAATATCTTTATTCTTTCTAAGATACATTTACGATTAATTTCGTCATAATACTTTTCTTTATTTTCGACTTCTCATTTTTACTCTTCGAATATTCTTTTGATTAATTTCTAAATTTTTAAATATCTTTATTCTTACTAAAAGAACATTTATGAACATTTTTCGTCTTTACACTTTTCTTTATTTTCGATTTCTCATTTGACTCTTTGAATATTCTTTTTATTAATTTCTAAATTTTTAAATATCTTTATTCTTACTAAAATACATTTATGAACATTTTTCGTCTTTACACTTTTCTTTATTTTCGATTTCTCATTTTTACTCTTTGAATATTCTTTTGATTAATTTCTAAATTTTTAAATATCTTTATTCTTACTAAAATACATTTTTGAACATTTTTCGTCTTTACACTTTTCTTTATTTTCGACTTCTCATTTGACTCTTTGAATATTCTTTTTATTAATTTCTAAATTTTTAATTATCTTTATTCTTACTAAAATACATTTATGAACATTTTTCGTCTTTACACTTTTCTTTATTTTCGATTTCTCATTTTTACTCTTTGAATATTCTGTTGATTAATTTCGAAATTTTAAATATCTTTATTCTTACTAAAATACATTTATGAACATTTTTCGTCTTTACACTTTTCTTTATTTTCGACTTCTCATTTGACTCTTTGAATATTCTTTTGATTAATTTCTAAATTTTTAAATATCTTTATTCTTTCCAAAATACATTTATGAACATTTTTCGTCTTTACACTTTTCTTTATTTTCGATTTCTCATTTTTACTCTTTGAATATTCTTTTGATTAATTTCTAAATTTTTAAATATCTTTATTCTTACTAAAATACATTTATGAACATTTTTCGTCTTTACACTTTTCTTTATTTTCGACTTCTCATTTTTACTCTTTGAATATTCTTTTGATTAATTTCTAAATTTTTAAATATCTTTATTCTTACTAAAATACATTTATGAACATTTTTCGTCTTTACACTTTTCTTTATTTTCGATTTCTCATTTGACTCTTTGAATATTCTTTTTATTAATTTCTAAATTTTTAAATATCTTTATTCTTACTAAAATACATTTTTGAACATTTTTCGTCTTTACACTTTTCTTTATTTTCGACTTCTCATTTTTACTCTTTGAATATTCTTTTTATTAATTTCTAAATTTTTAATTATCTTTATTCTTACTAAAATACATTTATGAACATTTTTCGTCTTTACACTTTTCTTTATTTTCGATTTCTCATTTTTACTCTTTGAATATTCTTTTGATTAATTTCTAAATTTTTAATTATCTTTATTCTTACTAAAATACATTTATGAACATTTTTCGTCTTTACACTTTTCTTTATTTTCGATTTCTCATTTTTACTCTTTGAATATTCTTTTGATTAATTTCTAAATTTTTAAATATCTTTATTCTTACTAAAATACATTTATGAACATTTTTCGTCTTTACACTTTTCTTTATTTTATATTTCTCATTTTTACTCTTTGAATATTCTTTTGATTAATTTCTAAATTTTTAAATATCTTTATTCTTACTAAAATACATTTATGAACATTTTTCGTCTTTACACTTTTCTTTATTTTATATTTCTCATTTTTACTCCTTGAATATTCTTTTGATTAATTTCTAAATTTTTAAATATCTTTATTCTTAATAAAATACATTTTTGAACATTTTTCGTCTTTACACTTTTCTTTATTTTCGACTTCTCATTTGACTCTTTGAATATTCTTTTGATTAATTTCTAAATTTTTAAATATCTTTATTCTTTCCAAAATACATTTATGAACATTTTTCGTCTTTACACTTTTCTTTATTTTCGATTTCTCATTTTTACTCTTTGAATATTCTTTTGATTAATTTCTAAATTTTTAAATATCTTTATTCTTACTAAAATACATTTATGAACATTTTTCGTCTTTACACTTTTCTTTATTTTCGACTTCTCATTTTTACTCTTTGAATATTCTTTTGATTAATTTCTAAATTTTTAAATATCTTTATTCTTACTAAAATACATTTATGAACATTTTTCGTCTTTACACTTTTCTTTATTTTCGATTTCTCATTTTTACTCTTTGAATATTCTTTTTATTAATTTCGAAATTTTTAAATATCTTTATTCTTACTAAAATACATTTATGAACATTTTTCGTCTTTACACTTTTCTTTATTTTATATTTCTCATTTTTACTCCTTGAATATTCTTTTGATTAATTTCTAAATTTTTAAATATCTTTATTCTTAATAAAATACATTTATGAACATTTTTCGTCTTTACACTTTTCTTTATTTTATATTTCTCATTTGACTCTTTGAATATTCTTTTGATTAATTTCTAAATTTTTAAATATCTTTATTCTTACTAAAATACATTTATGAACATTTTTCGTCTTTACACTTTTCTTTATTTTATATTTCTCATTTGACTCTTTGAATATTCTTTTGATTAATTTCTAAATTTTTAATTATCTTTATTCTTACTAAAATACATTTATGAACATTTTTCGTCTTTACACTTTTCTTTATTTTATATTTCTCATTTGACTCTTTGAATATTCTTTTTATTAATTTCTAAATTTTTAAATATCTTTATTCTTACTAAAATACATTTATGAACATTTTTCGTCTTTACACTTTTCTTTATTTTCGATTTCTCATTTTTACTCTTTGAATATTCTTTTTATTAATTTCTAAATTTTTAAATATCTTTATTCTTACTAAAATACATTTATGAACATTTTTCGTCTTTACACTTTTCTTTATTTTCGACTTCTCATTTTTACTCTTTGAATATTCTTTTTATTAATTTCTAAATTTTTAAATATCTTTATTCTCTCTAAAATACATTTATGAACATTTTTCGTCTTTACACTTTTATTTATTTTCGACTTCTCATTTTTACTCTTTGAATATTCTTTTGATTAATTTCTAAATTTTTAAATATCTTTATTCTTACTAAAATACATTTATGAACATTTTTCGTCTTAATACTTTTCTTTATTTTATATTTCTCATTTGACTCTTTGAATATTCTTTTGATTAATTTCTAAATTTTTAAATATCTTTATTCTTTCCAAAATACATTTATGAACATTTTTCGTCTTTACACTTTTCTTTATTTTCGACTTCTCATTTTTACTCTTTGAATATTCTTTTGATTAATTTCTAAATTTTTAATTATCTTTATTCTTACTAAAATACATTTATGAACATTTTTCGTCTTTACACTTTTCTTTATTTTCGACTTCTCATTTTTACTCTTTGAATATTCTTTTTATTAATTTCTAAATTTTTAATTATCTTTATTCTTACTAAAATACATTTATGAACATTTTTCGTCTTTACACTTTTCTTTATTTTCGATTTCTCATTTTTACTCTTTGAATATTCTTTTGATTAATTTCTAAATTTTTAAATATCTTTATTCTTACTAAAATACATTTATGAACATTTTTCGTCTTTACACTTTTCTTTATTTTCGACTTCTCATTTTTACTCTTTGAATATTCTTTTGATTAATTTCTAAATTTTTAAATATCTTTATTCTTACTAAAATACATTTATGAACATTTTTCGTCTTTACACTTTTCTTTATTTTCGACTTCTCATTTTTACTCTTTGAATATTCTTTTTATTAATTTCTAAATTTTTAATTATCTTTATTCTTACTAAAATACATTTATGAACATTTTTCGTCTTTACACTTTTCTTTATTTTATATTTCTCATTTTTACTCCTTGAATATTCTTTTGATTAATTTCGAAATTTTTAAATATCTTTATTCTTACTAAAATACATTTATGAACATTTTTCGTCTTTACACTTTTCTTTATTTTATATTTCTCATTTTTACTCTTTGAATATTCTTTTTATTAATTTCTAAATTTTTAATTATCTTTATTCTTACTAAAATACATTTATGAACATTTTTCGTCTTTACACTTTTCTTTATTTTATATTTCTCATTTTTACTCTTTGAATATTCTTTTGATTAATTTCTAAATTTTTAAATATCTTTATTCTTACTAAAATACATTTATGAACATTTTTCGTCTTTACACTTTTCTTTATTTTATATTTCTCATTTGACTCTTTGAATATTCTTTTTATTAATTTCGAAATTTTTAAATATCTTTATTCTTTCCAAAATACATTTATGAACATTTTTCGTCTTTACACTTTTCTTTATTTTCGACTTCTCATTTTTACTCTTTGAATATTCTTTTGATTAATTTCTAAATTTTTAAATATCTTTATTCTTTCCATAATACATTTATGAACATTTTTCGTCTTTACACTTTTATTTATTTTCGACTTCTCATTTTTACTCTTTGAATATTCTTTTGATTAATTTCGAAATTTTTAAATATCTTTATTCTTTCCAAAATACATTTATGAACATTTTTCGTCTTTACACTTTTCTTTATTTTCGACTTCTCATTTGACTCTTTGAATATTCTTTTGATTAATTTCTAAATTTTTAAATATCTTTATTCTATCCAAAATACATTTATGAACATTTTTCGTCTTTACACTTTTCTTTATTTTCGACTTCTCATTTTTACTCCTTGAATATTCTTTTGATTAATTTCGAAATTTTTAAATATCTTTATTCTTTCAAAATACATTTATGAACATTTTTCGTCTTTACACTTTTCTTTATTTTCGACTTCTCATTTTTACTCCTTGAATATTCTTTTGATTAATTTCTAAATTTTTAAATATCTTTATTCTTACTAAAATACATTTATGAACATTTTTCGTCTTTACACTTTTCTTTATTTTCGACTTCTCATTTTTACTCTTTGAATATTCTTTTGATTAATTTCTAAATTTTTAAATATCTTTATTCTTACTAAAATACATTTATGAACATTTTTCGTCTTTTCACTTTTCTTTATTTTATATTTCTCATTTTTACTCTTTGAATATTCTTTTGATTAATTTCGAAATTTTTAATTATCTTTATTCTTACTAAAATACATTTATGAACATTTTTCGTCTTTACACTTTTCTTTATTTTCGACTTCTCATTTGACTCTTTGAATATTCTTTTGATTAATTTCTAAATTTTTAAATATCTTTATTCTTTCCAAAATACATTTATGAACATTTTTCGTCTTTACACTTTTCTTTATTTTATATTTCTCATTTTTACTCTTTGAATATTCTTTTTATTAATTTCTAAATTTTTAAATATCTTTATTCTTACTAAAATACATTTATGAACATTTTTCGTCTTTACACTTTTCTTTATTTTATATTTCTCATTTTTACTCTTTGAATATTCTTTTTATTAATTTCTAAATTTTTAATTATCTTTATTCTTACTAAAATACATTTATGAACATTTTTCGTCTTTACACTTTTCTTTATTTTCGACTTCTCATTTTTACTCTTTGAATATTCTTTTGATTAATTTCTAAATTTTTAAATATCTTTATTCTTACTAAAATACATTTATGAACATTTTTCGTCTTTACACTTTTCTTTATTTTCGACTTCTCATTTTTACTCTTTGAATATTCTTTTGATTAATTTCTAAATTTTTAATTATCTTTATTCTTACTAAAATACATTTATGAACATTTTTCGTCTTTACACTTTTCTTTATTTTCGACTTCTCATTTTTACTCTTTGAATATTCTTTTGATTAATTTCGAAATTTTTAAATATCTTTATTCTCTCTAAAATACATTTATGAACATTTTTCGTCTTTACACTTTTCTTTATTTTATATTTCTCATTTTTACTCTTTGAATATTCTTTTGATTAATTTCTAAATTTTTAATTATCTTTATACTTACTAAAATACATTTATGAACATTTTTCGTCTTTACACTTTTCTTTATTTTCGACTTCTCATTTTTACTCTTTGAATATTCTTTTGATTAATTTCTAAATTTTTAATTATCTTTATTCTTACTAAAATACATTTATGAACATTTTTCGTCTTTACACTTTTCTTTATTTTCGACTTCTCATTTTTACTCTTTGAATATTCTTTTGATTAATTTCTAAATTTTTAAATATCTTTATTCTTACTAAAATACATTTATGAACATTTTTCGTCTTTACACTTTTCTTTATTTTCGATTTCTCATTTTTACTCTTTGAATATTCTTTTGATTAATTTCTAAATTTTTAATTATCTTTATTCTTACTAAAATACATTTATGAACATTTTTCGTCTTTACACTTTTCTTTATTTTATATTTCTCATTTTTACTCTTTGAATATTCTTTTGATTAATTTCTAAATTTTTAAATATCTTTATTCTTACTAAAATACATTTATGAACATTTTTCGTCTTTACACTTTTCTTTATTTTCGACTTCTCATTTTTACTCTTTGAATATTCTTTTGATTAATTTCTAAATTTTTAATTATCTTTATTCTTACTAAAATACATTTATGAACATTTTTCGTCTTTACACTTTTCTTTATTTTCGACTTCTCATTTTTACTCTTTGAATATTCTTTTGATTAATTTCTAAATTTTTAATTATCTTTATTCTTACTAAAATACATTTATGAACATTTTTCGTCTTTACACTTTTCTTTATTTTCGACTTCTCATTTTTACTCTTTGAATATTCTTTTGATTAATTTCTAAATTTTTAAATATCTTTATTCTTTCCAAAATACATTTATGAACATTTTTCGTCTTTACACTTTTCTTTATTTTCGACTTCTCATTTTTACTCTTTGAATATTCTTTTGATTAATTTCTAAATTTTTAAATATCTTTATTCTTACTAAAATACATTTATGAACATTTTTCGTCTTTACACTTTTCTTTATTTTCGACTTCACATTTTTACTCTTTGAATATTCTTTTGATTAATTTCTAAATTTTTAATTATCTTTATTCTTACTAAAATACATTTATGAACATTTTTCGTCTTTACACTTTTCTTTATTTTATATTTCTCATTTTTACTCTTTGAATATTCTTTTTATTAATTTCTAAATTTTTAATTATCTTTATTCTTACTAAAATACATTTATGAACATTTTTCGTCTTTACACTTTTCTTTATTTTCGACTTCTCATTTTTACTCTTTGAATATTCTTTTGATTAATTTCTAAATTTTTAATTATCTTTATTCTTACTAAAATACATTTATGAACATTTTTCGTCTTTACACTTTTCTTTATTTTCGACTTCTCATTTTTACTCTTTGAATATTCTTTTGATTAATTTCTAAATTTTTAAATATCTTTATTCTTACTAAAATACATTTATGAACATTTTTCGTCTTTACACTTTTCTTTATTTTCGACTTCTCATTTTTACTCTTTGAATATTCTTTTGATTAATTTCTAAATTTTTAATTATCTTTATTCTTACTAAAATACATTTATGAACATTTTTCGTCTTTACACTTTTATTTATTTTCGACTTCTCATTTTTACTCTTTGAATATTCTTTTGATTAATTTCGAAATTTTTAAATATCTTTATTCTTTCCAAAATACATTTATGAACATTTTTCGTCTTTACACTTTTCTTTATTTTCGACTTCTCATTTTTACTCTTTGAATATTCTTTTGATTAATTTCGAAATTTTTAAATATCTTTATTCTCTCTAAAATACATTTATGAACATTTTTCGTCTTTACACTTTTATTTATTTTCGACTTCTCATTTTTACTCTTTGAATATTCTTTTTATTAATTTCTAAATTTTTAAATATCTTTATTCTTACTAAAATACATTTATGAACATTTTTCGTCTTAATACTTTTCTTTATTTTATATTTCTCATTTGACTCTTTGAATATTCTTTTGATTAATTTCTAAATTTTTAAATATCTTTATTCTTTCCAAAATACATTTATGAACATTTTTCGTCTTTACACTTTTCTTTATTTTCGACTTCTCATTTTTACTCTTTGAATATTCTTTTGATTAATTTCTAAATTTTTAAATATCTTTATTCTTACTAAAATACATTTATGAACATTTTTCGTCTTAATACTTTTCTTTATTTTATATTTCTCATTTGACTCTTTGAATATTCTTTTGATTAATTTCTAAATTTTTAATTATCTTTATACTTACTAAAATACATTTATGAACATTTTTCGTCTTTACACTTTTCTTTATTTTCGACTTCTCATTTTTACTCTTTGAATATTCTTTTGATTAATTTCTAAATTTTTAATTATCTTTATTCTTACTAAAATACATTTATGATTAGATTCGATTTTAATATTTTTATTTTCGACTTCTCATTTTTACTCTTTGAATATTCTTTTTATTAATTTCTAAATTTTTAAATATCTTTATTCTTACTAAAATACATTTATGAACATTTTTCGTCTTAATACTTTTCTTTATTTTATATTTCTCATTTGACTCTTTGAATATTCTTTTGATTAATTTCTAAATTTTTTAATATCTTTATTCTCTCTAAAATACAATTATGATTAGATTCGATTTTACACTTTTCTTTATTTTCGACTTCTCATTTTTACTCTTTGAATATTCTTTTGATTAATTTCTAAATTTTTAATTATCTTTATTCTTACTAAAATACATTTTTGAACATTTATCGTCTTTACACTTTTCTTTATTTTCGACTTCTCATTTTTACTCTTTGAATATTCTTTTGATTAATTTCTAAATTTTTAAATATCTTTATTCTTACTAAAATACATTTATGAACATTTTTCGTCTTTACACTTTTCTTTATTTTCGACTTCTCATTTTTACTCTTTGAATATTCTTTTGATTAATTTCGAAATTTTTAAATATCTTTATTCTTACTAAAATACATTTATGAACATTTTTCGTCTTTACACTTTTCTTTATTTTCGACTTCTCATTTTTACTCTTTGAATATTCTTTTGATTAATTTCTAAATTTTTAAATATCTTTATTCTTACTAAAATACATTTATGAACATTTTTCGTCTTTACACTTTTCTTTATTTTCGACTTCTCATTTTTACTCTTTGAATATTCTTTTGATTAATTTCTAAATTTTTAAATATCTTTATTCTTACTAAAATACATTTATGAACATTTTTCGTCTTTACACTTTTCTTTATTTTATATTTCTCATTTTTACTCTTTGAATATTCTTTTTATTAATTTCTAAATTTTTAATTATCTTTATTCTTACTAAAATACATTTATGAACATTTTTCGTCTTTACACTTTTCTTTATTTTCGACTTCTCATTTTTACTCTTTGAATATTCTTTTGATTAATTTCGAAATTTTTAAATATCTTTATTCTTACTAAAATACATTTATGAACATTTTTCGTCTTTACACTTTTCTTTATTTTATATTTCTCATTTTTACTCCTTGAATATTCTTTTGATTAATTTCGAAATTTTTAAATATCTTTATTCTCTCTAAAATACATTTATGAACATTTTTCGTCTTAACACTTTTCTTTATTTTCGACTTCTCATTTTTCTCTTTGAATATTCTTTTGATTAATTTCTAAATTTTTAATTATCTTTATTCTTACTAAAATACATTTATGAACATTTTTCGTCTTTACACTTTTCTTTATTTTCGACTTCTCATTTTTACTCTTTGAATATTCTTTTGATTAATTTCTAAATTTTTAATTATCTTTATTCTTACTAAAATACATTTATGAACATTTTTCGTCTTTACACTTTTCTTTATTTTCGACTTCTCATTTTTACTCTTTGAATATTCTTTTGATTAATTTCTAAATTTTTAAATATCTTTATTCTTTCCAAAATACATTTATGAACATTTTTCGTCTTTACACTTTTCTTTATTTTCGACTTCTCATTTTTACTCTTTGAATATTCTTTTGATTAATTTCTAAATTTTTAAATATCTTTATTCTTACTAAAATACATTTATGAACATTTTTCGTCTTTACACTTTTCTTTATTTTCGACTTCTCATTTTTACTCTTTGAATATTCTTTTGATTAATTTCTAAATTTTTAATTATCTTTATTCTTACTAAAATACATTTATGAACATTTTTCGTCTTTACACTTTTCTTTATTTTCGACTTCTCATTTTTACTCTTTGAATATTCTTTTGATTAATTTCTAAATTTTTAATTATCTTTATTCTTACTAAAATACATTTATGAACATTTTTCGTCTTTACACTTTTCTTTATTTTCGACTTCTCATTTTTACTCTTTGAATATTCTTTTGATTAATTTCTAAATTTTTAAATATCTTTATTCTTTCCAAAATACATTTATGAACATTTTTCGTCTTTACACTTTTCTTTATTTTCGACTTCTCATTTTTACTCTTTGAATATTCTTTTGATTAATTTCTAAATTTTTAAATATCTTTATTCTTACTAAAATACATTTATGAACATTTTTCGTCTTTACACTTTTCTTTATTTTCGACTTCACATTTTTACTCTTTGAATATTCTTTTGATTAATTTCTAAATTTTTAAATATCTTTATTCTTACTAAAATACATTTATGAACATTTTTCGTCTTTACACTTTTCTTTATTTTCGACTTCTCATTTGACTCTTTGAATATTCTTTTGATTAATTTCTAAATTTTTAAATATCTTTATTCTTACTAAAATACATTTATGAACATTTTTCGTCTTTACACTTTTCTTTATTTTCGATTTCTCATTTTTACTCTTTGAATATTCTTTTGATTAATTTCTAAATTTTTAATTATCTTTATTCTTTCCAAAATACATTTATGATTAATTTTTCGTCTTTACACTTTTCTTTATTTTCGACTTCTCATTTTTACTCTTTGAATATTCTTTTGATTAATTTCTAAATTTTTAAATATCTTTATTCTTACTAAAATACATTTATGAACATTTTTCGTCTTTACACTTTTCTTTATTTTCGACTTCTCATTTTTACTCTTTGAATATTCTTTTGATTAATTTCGAAATTTTTAAATATCTTTATTCTTTCCAAAATACATTTATGAACATTTTTCGTCTTTACACTTTATTTTATTTTCGACTTCTCATTTTTACTCTTTGAATATTCTTTTGATTAATTTCGAAATTTTTAAATATCTTTATTCTTTCCAAAATACATTTATGAACATTTTTCGTCTTTACACTTTTCTTTATTTTCGACTTCTC
>CAMPDV010003171.1:0-47701 GCA_946699065.1 Loxodes magnus | reverse complement strand
AGTCTCACCGTCTAATCATGACTTCCCGATACGATGAACTCTGAATCACTGGATATAGCCACAGCATATACAGAATTAGTGTGACCACTCATGGTCTTACAGGTACCTGTCTTGACGTCCCATAGTCTCACCGTCTAATCATGACTTCCCGATACGATGAACTCTGAATCACTGGATATAGCCACAGCATATACAACACTAGTGTGACCACTCATGGTCTTACAGGTACCTGTCTTGACGTCCCATAGTCTCACCGTCTAATCATGACTTCCCGATACGATGAACTCTGAATCACTGGATATAGCCACAGCATATACAACACTAGTGTGACCACTCATGGTCTTACAGGTACCTGTCTTGACGTCCCATAGTCTCACCGTCTAATCATGACTTCCCGATACGATGAACTCTGAATCACTGGATATAGCCACAGCATATACAACACTAGTGTGACCACTCATGGTCTTACAGGTACCTGTCTTGACGTCCCATAGTCTCACCGTCTAATCATGACTTCCCGATACGATGAACTCTGAATCACTGGATATAGCCACAGCATATACAACACTAGTGTGACCACTCATGGTCTTACAGGTACCTGTCTTGACGTCCCATAGTCTCACCGTCTAATCATGACTTCCCGATACGATGAACTCTGAATCACTGGATATAGCCACAGCATATACAACACTAGTGTGACCACTCATGGTCTTACAGGTACCTGTCTTGACGTCCCATAGTCTCACCGTCTAATCATGACTTCCCGATACGATGAACTCTGAATCACTGGATATAGCCACAGCATATACAACACTAGTGTGACCACTCATGGTCTTACAGGTACCTGTCTTGACGTCCCATAGTCTCACCGTCTAATCATGACTTCCCGATACGATGAACTCTGAATCACTGGATATAGCCACAGCATATACAACACTAGTGTGACCACTCATGGTCTTACAGGTACCTGTCTTGACGTCCCATAGTCTCACCGTCTAATCATGACTTCCCGATACGATGAACTCTGAATCACTGGATATAGCCACAGCATATACAACACTAGTGTGACCACTCATGGTCTTACAGGTACCTGTCTTGACGTCCCATAGTCTCACCGTCTAATCATGACTTCCCGATACGATGAACTCTGAATCACTGGATATAGCCACAGCATATACAACACTAGTGTGACCACTCATGGTCTTACAGGTACCTTTCTTGACGTCCCATAGTCTCACCGTCTAATCATGACTTCCCGATACGATGAACTCTGAATCACTGGATATAGCCACAGCATATACAACACTAGTGTGACCACTCATGGTCTTACAGGTACCTGTCTTGACGTCCCATAGTCTCACCGTCTAATCATGACTTCCCGATACGATGAACTCTGAATCACTGGATATAGCCACAGCATATACAGAACTAGTGTGACCACTCATGGTCTTACAGGTACCTGTCTTGACGTCCCATAGTCTCACCGTATAATCATGACTTCCCGATACGATGAACTCTAAATCACTGGATATAGCCACAGCATATACATAACTAGTGTGACCACTCATGGTCTTACAGGTACCTGTCTTGACGTCCCATAGTCTCACCGTCTAATCATGACTTCCCGATACGATGAACTCTGAATCACTGGATATAGCCACAGCATATACAACACTAGTGTGACCACTCATGGTCTTACAGGTACCTTTCTTGACGTCCCATAGTCTCACCGTTTTATCTGCACTTCCCGATACGATGAACTCTGAATCACTGGATATAGCCACAGCATATACAACACTAGTGTGACCACTCATGGTCTTACAGGTACCTGTCTTGACGTCCCATAGTCTCACCGTCTAATCATGACTTCCCGATACGATGAACTCTGAATCACTGGATATAGCCACAGCATATACATAACTAGTGTGACCACTCATGGTCTTACAGGTACCTGTCTTGACGTCCCATAGTCTCACCGTCTAATCATGACTTCCCGATACGATGAACTCAGAATCACTGGATATAGCCACAGCATATACAACACTAGTGTGACCACTCATGGTCTTACAGGTACCTGTCTTGACGTCCCATAGTCTCACCGTCTAATCATAACTTCCCGATACGATGAACTCTGAATCACTGGATATAGCCACAGCATATACAACACTAGTGTGACCACTCATGGTCTTACAGGTACCTGTCTTGACGTCCCATAGTCTCACCGTCTAATCATGACTTCCCGATACGATGAACTCTGAATCACTGGATATAGCCACAGCATATACATAACTAGTGTGACCACTCATGGTCTTACAGGTACCTGTCTTGACGTCCCATAGTCTCACCGTTTTATCTGCACTTCCCGATACGATGAACTCTGAATCACTGGATATAGCCACAGCATATACAACACTAGTGTGACCACTCATGGTCTTACAGGTACCTGTCTTGACGTCCCATAGTCTCACCGTCTAATCATGACTTCCCGATACGATGAACTCTGAATCACTGGATATAGCCACAGCAGATACATGATGAGTGTGACCACTCATGGTCTTACAGGTACCTGTCTTGACGTCCCATAGTCTCACCGTTTTATCTGCCCTTCCCGATACGATGAACTCTGAATCACTGGATATAGCCACAGCATATACAACACTAGTGTGACCACTCATGGTCTTACAGGTACCTGTCTTGACGTCCCATAGTCTCACCGTTTTATCTGCACTTCCCGATACGATGAACTCTGAATCACTGGATATAGCCACAGCATATACAACACTAGTGTGACCACTCATGGTCTTACAGGTACCTGTCTTGACGTCCCATAGTCTCACCGTCTAATCATGACTTCCCGATACGATGAACTCTGAATCACTGGATATAGCCACAGCATATACAACACTAGTGTGACCACTCATGGTCTTACAGGTACCTGTCTTGACGTCCCATAGTCTCACCGTCTAATCATGACTTCCCGATACGATGAACTCTGAATCACTGGATATAGCCACAGCATATACAACACTAGTGTGACCACTCATGGTCTTACAGGTACCTGTCTTGACGTCCCATAGTCTCACCGTCTAATCATGACTTCCCGATACGATGAACTCTGAATCACTGGATATAGCCACAGCATATACAACACTAGTGTGACCACTCATGGTCTTACAGGTACCTGTCTTGACGTCCCATAGTCTCACCGTTTTATCTGCACTTCCCGATACGATGAACTCTGAATCACTGGATATAGCCACAGCATATACAACACTAGTGTGACCACTCATGGTCTTACAGGTACCTGTCTTGACGTCCCATAGTCTCACCGTCTAATCATGACTTCCCGATACGATGAACTCAGAATCACTGGATATAGCCACAGCATATACATAACTAGTGTGACCACTCATGGTCTTACAGGTACCTGTCTTGACGTCCCATAGTCTCACCGTCTAATCATGACTTCCCGATACGATGAACTCTGAATCACTGGATATAGCCACAGCATATACATAACTAGTGTGACCACTCATGGTCTTACAGGTACCTGTCTTGACGTCCCATAGTCTCACCGTCTAATCATGACTTCCCGATACGATGAACTCTGAATCACTGGATATAGCCACAGCATATACAACACTAGTGTGACCACTCATGGTCTTACAGGTACCTGTCTTGACGTCCCATAGTCTCACCGTCTAATCATGACTTCCCGATACGATGAACTCTGAATCACTGGATATAGCCACAGCATATACAACACTAGTGTGACCACTCATGGTCTTACAGGTACCTGTCTTGACGTCCCATAGTCTCACCGTCTAATCATGACTTCCCGATACGATGAACTCTGAATCACTGGATATAGCCACAGCATATACAACACTAGTGTGACCACTCGTGGCCTTACAGGTACCTGTCTTGACGTCCCATAGTCTCACCGTTTTATCTGCACTTCCCGATACGATGAACTCAGAATCACTGGATATAGCCACAGCATATACAACACTAGTGTGACCACTCATGGTCTTACAGGTACCTGTCTTGACGTCCCATAGTCTCACCGTTTTATCTGCACTTCCCGATACGATGAACTCTGAATCACTGGATATAGCCACAGCATATAAAACACTAGTGTGACCACTCATGGTCTTACAGGTACCTGTCTTGACGTCCCATAGTCTCACCGTCTAATCATGACTTCCCGATACGATGAACTCTGAATCACTGGATATAGCCACAGCATATACAACACTAGTGTGACCACTCATGGTCTTACAGGTACCTTTCTTGACGTCCCATAGTCTCACCGTCTAATCATGACTTCCCGATACGATGAACTCTGAATCACTGGATATAGCCACAGCAGATACAACACTAGTGTGACCACTCATGGTCTTACAGGTACCTGTCTTGACGTCCCATAGTCTCACCGTTTTATCTGCCCTTCCCGATACGATGAACTCTGAATCACTGGATATAGCCACAGCATATACAGAACTAGTGTGACCACTCATGGTCTTACAGGTACCTGTCTTGACGTCCCATAGTCTCACCGTTTTATCTGCCCTTCCCGATACGATGAACTCTGAATCACTGGATATAGCCACAGCATATACAGAACTAGTGTGACCACTCATGGTCTTACAGGTACCTGTCTTGACGTCCAATAGTCTCACCGTCTAATCATGACTTCCCGATACGATGAACTCTGAATCACTGGATATAGCCACAGCATATACAACACTAGTGTGACCACTCATGGTCTTACAGGTACCTGTCTTGACGTCCCATAGTCTCACCGTTTTATCTGCCCTTCCCGATACGATGAACTCTGAATCACTGGATATAGCCACAGCATATACATAACTAGTGTGACCACTCATGGTCTTACAGGTACCTGTCTTGACGTCCCATAGTCTCACCGTCTAATCATGACTTCCCGATACGATGAACTCTGAATCACTGGATATAGCCACAGCATATACAACACTAGTGTGACCACTCATGGTCTTACAGGTACCTTTCTTGACGTCCCATAGTCTCACCGTTTTATCTGCACTTCCCGATACGATGAACTCTGAATCACTGGATATAGCCACAGCATATACAACACTATTGTGACCACTCATGGTCTTACAGGTACCTTTCTTGACGTCCCATAGTCTCACCGTCTAATCATGACTTCCCGATACGATGAACTCTGAATCACTGGATATAGCCACAGCATATACATAACTAGTGTGACCACTCATGGTCTTACAGGTACCTGTCTTGACGTCCCATAGTCTCACCGTCTAATCATGACTTCCCGATACGATGAACTCAGAATCACTGGATATAGCCACAGCATATACAACACTAGTGTGACCACTCATGGTCTTACAGGTACCTGTCTTGACGTCCCATAGTCTCACCGTATAATCATAACTTCCCGATACGATGAACTCTGAATCACTGGATATAGCCACAGCATATACAACACTAGTGTGACCACTCATGGTCTTACAGGTACCTGTCTTGACGTCCCATAGTCTCACCGTCTAATCATGACTTCCCGATACGATGAACTCTGAATCACTGGATATAGCCACAGCATATACAACACTAGTGTGACCACTCATGGTCTTACAGGTACCTTTCTTGACGTCCCATAGTCTCACCGTTTTATCTGCACTTCCCGATACGATGAACTCTGAATCACTGGATATAGCCACAGCATATACATTACTAGTGTGACCACTCATGGTCTTACAGGTACCTGTCTTGACGTCCAATAGTCTCACCGTCTAATCATGACTTCCCGATACGATGAACTCTGAATCACTGGATATAGCCACAGCATATACAACACTAGTGTGACCACTCATGGTCTTACAGGTACCTGTCTTGACGTCCCATAGTCTCACCGTTTTATCTGCCCTTCCCGATACGATGAACTCTGAATCACTGGATATAGCCACAGCATATACAACACTAGTGTGACCACTCATGGTCTTACAGGTACCTGTCTTGACGTCCCATAGTCTCACCGTTTTATCTGCACTTCCCGATACGATGAACTCTGAATCACTGGATATAGCCACAGCATATACAACACTAGTGTGACCACTCATGGTCTTACAGGTACCTGTCTTGACGTCCCATAGTCTCACCGTTTTATCTGCACTTCCCGATACGATGAACTCAGAATCACTGGATATAGCCACAGCATATACAACACTAGTGTGACCACTCATGGTTTTACAGGTACCTGTCTTGACGTCCCATAGTCTCACCGTCTAATCATAACATCCAGATACGATGAACTCTGAATCACTGGATATAGCCACAGCATATACAACACTAGTGTGACCACTCATGGTCTTACAGGTACCTTTCTTGACGTCCCATAGTCTCACCGTCTAATCATGACTTCCCGATACGATGAACTCTGAATCACTGGATATAGCACAGCATATACAGAACTAGTGTGACCACTCATGGTCTTACAGGTACCTTTCTTGACGTCCCATAGTCTCACCGTATAATCATGACTTCCTGATACGATGAACTCAGAATCACTGGATATAGCCACAGCATATACAACACTAGTGTGACCACTCATGGTCTTACAGGTACCTTTCTTGACGTCCCATAGTCTCACCGTCTAATCATGACTTCCCGATACGATGAACTCTGAATCACTGGATATAGCCACAGCATATACAACACTAGTGTGACCACTCATGGTCTTACAGGTACCTGTCTTGACGTCCCATAGTCTCACCGTATAATCATAACTTCCCGATACGATGAACTCTGAATCACTGGATATAGCCACAGCATATACCAAATTGGTGTGACCACTCATGGTCTTACAGGTACCTGTCTTGACGTCCCATAGTCTCACCGTTTTATCTGCCCTTCCCGATACGATGAACTCTGAATCACTGGATATAGCCACAGCATATACAACACTAGTGTGACCACTCATGGTCTTACAGGTACCTGTCTTGACGTCCCATAGTCTCACCGTCTAATCATGACTTCCCGATACGATGAACTCTGAATCACTGGATATAGCCACAGCATATACAACACTAGTGTGACCACTCATGGTCTTACAGGTACCTTTCTTGACGTCCCATAGTCTCACCGTTTTATCTGCACTTCCCGATACGATGAACTCTGAATCACTGGATATAGCCACAGCATATACATAACTAGTGTGACCACTCATGGTCTTACAGGTACCTGTCTTGACGTCCCATAGTCTCACCGTCTAATAATGACTTCCCGATACGATGAACTCTGAATCACTGGATATAGCCACAGCATATACAACACTAGTGTGACCACTCATGGTCTTACAGGTACCTGTCTTGACGTCCCATAGTCTCACCGTCTAATCATGACTTCACGATACGATGAACTCTGAATCACTGGATATAGCCACAGCATATAAACTACTAGTGTGACCACTCGTGGCCTTACAGGTACCTGTCTTGACGTCCCATAGTCTCACCGTTTTATCTGCACTTCCCGATACGATGAACTCAGAATCACTGGATATAGCCACAGCATATACAACACTAGTGTGACCACTCATGGTCTTACAGGTACCTGTCTTGACGTCCCATAGTCTCACCGTCTAATCATGACTTCCCGATACGATGAACTCTGAATCACTGGATATAGCCACAGCATATACATAACTAGTGTGACCACTCATGGTCTTACAGGTACCTGTCTTGACGTCCCATAGTCTCACCGTCTAATCATGACTTCCCGATACGATGAACTCTGAATCACTGGATATAGCACAGCATATACATAACTAGTGTGACCACTCATGGTCTTACAGGTACCTGTCTTGACGTCCCATAGTCTCACCGTCTAATCATGACTTCCCGATACGATGAACTCTGAATCACTGGATATAGCCACAGCATATACAACACTAGTGTGACCACTCATGGTCTTACAGGTACCTGTCTTGACGTCCCATAGTCTCACCGTCTAATCATGACTTCCCGATACGATGAACTCTGAATCACTGGATATAGCCACAGCATATACAACACTAGTGTGACCACTCATGGTCTTACAGGTACCTTTCTTGACGTCCCATAGTCTCACCGTTTTATCTGCACTTCCCGATACGATGAACTCTGAATCACTGGATATAGCCACAGCATATACAACACTAGTGTGACCACTCATGGTCTTACAGGTACCTTTCTTGACGTCCCATAGTCTCACCGTCTAATCATGACTTCCCGATACGATGAACTCTGAATCACTGGATATAGCCACAGCATATACAACACTAGTGTGACCACTCATGGTCTTACAGGTACCTTTCTTGACGTCCCATAGTCTCACCGTCTAATCATGACTTCCCGATACGATGAACTCTGAATCACTGGATATAGCACAGCATATACAACACTAGTGTGACCACTCATGGTCTTACAGGTACCTTTCTTGACGTCCCATAGTCTCACCGTTTTATCTGCACTTCCCGATACGATGAACTCTGAATCACTGGATATAGCCACAGCATATACAACACTAGTGTGACCACTCATGGTCTTACAGGTACCTGTCTTGACGTCCCATAGTCTCACCGTCTAATCATGACTTCCCGATACGATGAACTCTGAATCACTGGATATAGCCACAGCATATACAACACTAGTGTGACCACTCATGGTCTTACAGGTACCTGTCTTGACGTCCCATAGTCTCACCGTTTTATCTGCACTTCCCGATACGATGAACTCTGAATCACTGGATATAGCCACAGCATATACAACACTAGTGTGACCACTCATGGTCTTACAGGTACCTGTCTTGACGTCCCATAGTCTCACCGTCTAATCATGACTTCCCGATACGATGAACTCAGAATCACTGGATATAGCCACAGCATATACATAACTAGTGTGACCACTCATGGTCTTACAGGTACCTGTCTTGACGTCCCATAGTCTCACCGTCTAATCATGACTTCCCGATACGATGAACTCTGAATCACTGGATATAGCCACAGCATATAAAACACTAGTGTGACCACTCATGGTCTTACAGGTACCTGTCTTGACGTCCCATAGTCTCACCGTCTAATCATGACTTCCCGATACGATGAACTCTGAATCACTGGATATAGCCACAGCATATACATAACTAGTGTGACCACTCATGGTCTTACAGGTACCTGTCTTGACGTCCCATAGTCTCACCGTCTAATCATGACTTCCCGATACGATGAACTCTGAATCACTGGATATAGCCACAGCATATACAACACTAGTGTGACCACTCATGGTCTTACAGGTACCTGTCTTGACGTCCCATAGTCTCACCGTCTAATCATGACTTCCCGATACGATGAACTCTGAATCACTGGATATAGCCACAGCATATACAACACTAGTGTGACCACTCATGGTCTTACAGGTACCTGTCTTGACGTCCCATAGTCTCACCGTCTAATCATGACTTCCCGATACGATGAACTCTGAATCACTGGATATAGCCACAGCATATACAACACTAGTGTGACCACTCGTGGCCTTACAGGTACCTGTCTTGACGTCCCATAGTCTCACCGTTTTATCTGCACTTCCCGATACGATGAACTCAGAATCACTGGATATAGCCACAGCATATACAACACTAGTGTGACCACTCATGGTCTTACAGGTACCTGTCTTGACGTCCCATAGTCTCACCGTTTTATCTGCACTTCCCGATACGATGAACTCTGAATCACTGGATATAGCCACAGCATATAAAACACTAGTGTGACCACTCATGGTCTTACAGGTACCTGTCTTGACGTCCCATAGTCTCACCGTCTAATCATGACTTCCCGATACGATGAACTCTGAATCACTGGATATAGCCACAGCATATACAACACTAGTGTGACCACTCATGGTCTTACAGGTACCTTTCTTGACGTCCCATAGTCTCACCGTCTAATCATGACTTCCCGATACGATGAACTCTGAATCACTGGATATAGCCACAGCAGATACAACACTAGTGTGACCACTCATGGTCTTACAGGTACCTGTCTTGACGTCCCATAGTCTCACCGTTTTATCTGCCCTTCCCGATACGATGAACTCTGAATCACTGGATATAGCCACAGCATATACAGAACTAGTGTGACCACTCATGGTCTTACAGGTACCTGTCTTGACGTCCCATAGTCTCACCGTTTTATCTGCCCTTCCCGATACGATGAACTCTGAATCACTGGATATAGCCACAGCATATACAGAACTAGTGTGACCACTCATGGTCTTACAGGTACCTGTCTTGACGTCCCATAGTCTCACCGTCTAATCATGACTTCCCGATACGATGAACTCTGAATCACTGGATATAGCCACAGCATATACATAACTAGTGTGACCACTCATGGTCTTACAGGTACCTGTCTTGACGTCCCATAGTCTCACCGTCTAATCATGACTTCCCGATACGATGAACTCAGAATCACTGGATATAGCCACAGCATATACAACACTAGTGTGACCACTCATGGTCTTACAGGTACCTGTCTTGACGTCCCATAGTCTCACCGTCTAATCATAACATCCAGATACGATGAACTCTGAATCACTGGATATAGCCACAGCATATACAACACTAGTGTGACCACTCATGGTCTTACAGGTACCTGTCTTGACGTCCCATAGTCTCACCGTCTAATCATGACTTCCCGATACGATGAACTCTGAATCACTGGATATAGCCACAGCATATACATAACTAGTGTGACCACTCATGGTCTTACAGGTACCTGTCTTGACGTCCCATAGTCTCACCGTCTAATCATGACTTCCCGATACGATGAACTCTGAATCACTGGATATAGCACAGCATATACATAACTAGTGTGACCACTCATGGTCTTACAGGTACCTGTCTTGACGTCCCATAGTCTCACCGTCTAATCATGACTTCCCGATACGATGAACTCTGAATCACTGGATATAGCCACAGCATATACAACACTAGTGTGACCACTCATGGTCTTACAGGTACCTGTCTTGACGTCCCATAGTCTCACCGTCTAATCATGACTTCCCGATACGATGAACTCTGAATCACTGGATATAGCCACAGCATATACAACACTAGTGTGACCACTCATGGTCTTACAGGTACCTGTCTTGACGTCCCATAGTCTCACCGTATAATCATGACTTCCCGATACGATGAACTCTGAATCACTGGATATAGCCACAGCATATACAACACTAGTGTGACCACTCATGGTCTTACAGGTACCTGTCTTGACGTCCCATAGTCTCACCGTCTAATCATGACTTCCCGATACGATGAACTCTGAATCACTGGATATAGCCACAGCATATACAACACTAGTGTGACCACTCATGGTCTTACAGGTACCTGTCTTGACGTCCCATAGTCTCACCGTCTAATCATGACTTCCCGATACGATGAACTCTGAATCACTGGATATAGCCACAGCATATACAACACTAGTGTGACCACTCATGGTCTTACAGGTACCTGTCTTGACGTCCCATAGTCTCACCGTTTTATCTGCACTTCCCGATACGATGAACTCTGAATCACTGGATATAGCCACAGCATATACAACACTAGTGTGACCACTCATGGTCTTACAGGTACCTGTCTTGACGTCCCATAGTCTCACCGTTTTATCTGCCCTTCCCGATACGATGAACTCTGAATCACTGGATATAGCCACAGCATATACAACACTAGTGTGACCACTCATGGTCTTACAGGTACCTGTCTTGACGTCCCATAGTCTCACCGTCTAATCATGACTTCCCGATACGATGAACTCAGAATCACTGGATATAGCCACAGCATATACAACACTAGTGTGACCACTCATGGTCTTACAGGTACCTGTCTTGACGTCCCATAGTCTCACCGTATAATCATGACTTCCTGATAACATGAACTCAGAATCACTGGATATAGCCACAGCATATACAACACTAGTGTGACCACTCATGGTCTTACAGGTACCTGTCTTGACGTCCCATAGTCTCACCGTTTTATCTGCACTTCCCGATACGATGAACTCTGAATCACTGGATATAGCCACAGCATATACAACACTAGTGTGACCACTCATGGTCTTACAGGTACCTGTCTTGACGTCCCATAGTCTCACCGTTTTATCTGCTCTTCCCGATACGATGAACTCTGAATCACTGGATATAGCCACAGCATATACAACACTAGTGTGACCACTCATGGTCTTACAGGTACCTGTCTTGACGTCCCATAGTCTCACCGTTTTATCTGCACTTCCCGATACGATGAACTCTGAATCACTGGATATAGCCACAGCATATACAACACTAGTGTGACCACTCATGGTCTTACAGGTACCTGTCTTGACGTCCCATAGTCTCACCGTCTAATCATGACTTCCTGATACGATGAACTCTGAATCACTGGATATAGCCACAGCATATACAACACTAGTGTGACCACTCATGGTCTTACAGGTACCTGTCTTGACGTCCCATAGTCTCACCGTCTAATCATGACTTCCCGATACGATGAACTCTGAATCACTGGATATAGCCACAGCATATACATAACTAGTGTGACCACTCATGGTCTTACAGGTACCTGTCTTGACGTCCCATAGTCTCACCGTCTAATCATGACTTCCCGATACGATGAACTCTGAATCACTGGATATAGCACAGCATATACAGAACTAGTGTGACCACTCATGGTCTTACAGGTACCTTTCTTGACGTCCCATAGTCTCACCGTATAATCATGACTTCCTGATACGATGAACTCAGAATCACTGGATATAGCCACAGCATATACAACACTAGTGTGACCACTCATGGTCTTACAGGTACCTTTCTTGACGTCCCATAGTCTCACCGTCTAATCATGACTTCCCGATACGATGAACTCTGAATCACTGGATATAGCCACAGCATATACAACACTAGTGTGACCACTCATGGTCTTACAGGTACCTGTCTTGACGTCCCATAGTCTCACCGTCTAATCATGACTTCCCGATACGATGAACTCTGAATCACTGGATATAGCCACAGCATATACAACACTAGTGTGACCACTCATGGTCTTACAGGTACCTGTCTTGACGTCCCATAGTCTCACCGTCTAATCATGACTTCCCGATACGATGAACTCTGAATCACTGGATATAGCCACAGCATATACAACACTAGTGTGACCACTCATGGTCTTACAGGTACCTGTCTTGACGTCCCATAGTCTCACCGTCTAATCATGACTTCCCGATACGATGAACTCTGAATCACTGGATATAGCCACAGCATATACAACACTAGTGTGACCACTCATGGTCTTACAGGTACCTTTCTTGACGTCCCATAGTCTCACCGTTTTATCTGCACTTCCCGATACGATGAACTCTGAATCACTGGATATAGCCACAGCATATACAACACTAGTGTGACCACTCATGGTCTTACAGGTACCTGTCTTGACGTCCCATAGTCTCACCGTTTTATCTGCCCTTCCCGATACGATGAACTCTGAATCACTGGATATAGCCACAGCATATACAACACTAGTGTGACCACTCATGGTCTTACAGGTACCTTTCTTGACGTCCCATAGTCTCACCGTATAATCATGACTTCCTGATACGATGAACTCAGAATCACTGGATATAGCCACAGCATATACAACACTAGTGTGACCACTCATGGTCTTACAGGTACCTGTCTTGACGTCCCATAGTCTCACCGTTTTATCTGCCCTTCCCGATACGATGAACTCTGAATCACTGGATATAGCCACAGCATATACAACACTAGTGTGACCACTCATGGTCTTACAGGTACCTTTCTTGACGTCCCATAGTCTCACCGTTTTATCTGCACTTCCCGATACGATGAACTCTGAATCACTGGATATAGCCACAGCATATACAACACTAGTGTGACCACTCATGGTCTTACAGGTACCTGTCTTGACGTCCCATAGTCTCACCGTCTAATCATGACTTCCCGATACGATGAACTCTGAATCACTGGATATAGCCACAGCATATACAACACTAGTGTGACCACTCATGGTCTTACAGGTACCTGTCTTGACGTCCCATAGTCTCACAGTCTAATCTCCACTTCCCGATACGATGAACTCTGAATCACTGGATATAGCCACAGCATATACAACACTAGTGTGACCACTCATGGTCTTACAGGTACCTTTCTTGACGTCCCATAGTCTCACCGTCTGATCATGACTTCCCGATACGATGAACTCTGAATCACTGGATATAGCCACAGCATATACATAACTAGTGTGACCACTCATGGTCTTACAGGTACCTTTCTTGACGTCCCATAGTCTCACCGTCTAATCATGACTTCCCGATACGATGAACTCTGAATCACTGGATATAGCCACAGCATATACAACACTAGTGTGACCACTCATGGTCTTACAGGTACCTGTCTTGACGTCCCATAGTCTCACCGTCTAATCATGACTTCCCGATACGATGAACTCTGAATCACTGGATATAGCCACAGCATATACAACACTAGTGTGACCACTCATGGTCTTACAGGTACCTGTCTTGACGTCCCATAGTCTCACCGTCTAATCATGACTTCCCGATACGATGAACTCTGAATCACTGGATATAGCCACAGCATATACAACACTAGTGTGACCACTCATGGTCTTACAGGTACCTGTCTTGACGTCCCATAGTCTCACCGTTTTATCTGCACTTCCCGATACGATGAACTCTGAATCACTGGATATAGCCACAGCATATACAACACTAGTGTGACCACTCATGGTCTTACAGGTACCTGTCTTGACGTCCCATAGTCTCACCGTCTAATCATGACTTCCTGATACGATGAACTCTGAATCACTGGATATAGCCACAGCATATACAACACTAGTGTGACCACTCATGGTTTTACAGGTACCTGTCTTGACGTCCCATAGTCTCACCGTCTAATCATAACATCCAGATACGATGAACTCTGAATCACTGGATATAGCCACAGCATATACAACACTAGTGTGACCACTCATGGTCTTACAGGTACCTGTCTTGACGTCCCATAGTCTCACCGTCTAATCATGACTTCCCGATACGATGAACTCTGAATCACTGGATATAGCCACAGCATATACATAACTAGTGTGACCACTCATGGTCTTACAGGTACCTGTCTTGACGTCCCATAGTCTCACCGTCTAATCATGACTTCCCGATACGATGAACTCTGAATCACTGGATATAGCACAGCATATACAGAACTAGTGTGACCACTCATGGTCTTACAGGTACCTGTCTTGACGTCCCATAGTCTCACCGTCTAATCATGACTTCCTGATACGATGAACTCTGAATCACTGGATATAGCCACAGCATATACAACACTAGTGTGACCACTCATGGTCTTACAGGTACCTGTCTTGACGTCCCATAGTCTCACCGTCTAATCATGACTTCCCGATACGATGAACTCTGAATCACTGGATATAGCCACAGCATATACAGAACTAGTGTGACCACTCATGGTCTTACAGGTACCTGTCTTGACGTCCCATAGTCTCACCGTCTAATCATGACTTCCCGATACGATGAACTCTGAATCACTGGATATAGCACAGCATATACATAACTAGTGTGACCACTCATGGTTTTACAGGTACCTGTCTTGACGTCCCATAGTCTCACCGTCTAATCATGACTTCCTGATACGATGAACTCAGAATCACTGGATATAGCCACAGCATATACAACACTAGTGTGACCACTCATGGTCTTACAGGTACCTGTCTTGACGTCCCATAGTCTCACCGTCTAATCATGACTTCCCGATACGATGAACTCTGAATCACTGGATATAGCCACAGCATATACAACACTAGTGTGACCACTCATGGTCTTACAGGTACCTTTCTTGACGTCCCATAGTCTCACCGTCTAATCATGACTTCCCGATACGATGAACTCTGAATCACTGGATATAGCCACAGCATATACAACACTAGTGTGACCACTCATGGTCTTACAGGTACCTGTCTTGACGTCCCATAGTCTCACCGTTTTATCTGCCCTTCCCGATACGATGAACTCTGAATCACTGGATATAGCCACAGCATATACAACACTAGTGTGACCACTCATGGTCTTACAGGTACCTGTCTTGACGTCCCATAGTCTCACCGTTTTATCTGCACTTCCCGATACGATGAACTCTGAATCACTGGATATAGCCACAGCATATACAGAACTAGTGTGACCACTCATGGTCTTACAGGTACCTGTCTTGACGTCCCATAGTCTCACCGTCTAATCATGACTTCCCGATACGATGAACTCTGAATCACTGGATATAGCCACAGCATATACATAACTAGTGTGACCACTCATGGTCTTACAGGTACCTGTCTTGACGTCCCATAGTCTCACCGTCTAATCATGACTTCCCGATACGATGAACTCTGAATCACTGGATATAGCCACAGCATATACAACACTAGTGTGACCACTCATGGTCTTACAGGTACCTGTCTTGACGTCCCATAGTCTCACCGTCTAATCATGACTTCCCGATACGATGAACTCTGAATCACTGGATATAGCACAGCATATACAGAACTAGTGTGACCACTCATGTTCTTACAGGTACCTTTCTTGACGTCCCATAGTCTCACCGTATAATCATGACTTCCTGATACGATGAACTCAGAATCACTGGATATAGCCACAGCATATACAACACTAGTGTGACCACTCATGGTCTTACAGGTACCTTTCTTGACGTCCCATAGTCTCACCGTCTAATCATGACTTCCCGATACGATGAACTCTGAATCACTGGATATAGCCACAGCATATACAACACTAGTGTGACCACTCATGGTCTTACAGGTACCTGTCTTGACGTCCCATAGTCTCACCGTTTTATCTGCACTTCCCGATACGATGAACTCTGAATCACTGGATATAGCCACAGCATATACAACACTAGTGTGACCACTCATGGTCTTACAGGTACCTGTCTTGACGTCCCATAGTCTCACCGTTTTATCTGCCCTTCCCGATACGATGAACTCTGAATCACTGGATATAGCCACAGCATATACAACACTAGTGTGACCACTCATGGTCTTACAGGTACCTGTCTTGACGTCCCATAGTCTCACCGTCTAATCATGACTTCCCGATACGATGAACTCTGAATCACTGGATATAGCCACAGCATATACAACACTAGTGTGACCACTCATGGTCTTACAGGTACCTGTCTTGACGTCCCATAGTCTCACCGTCTAATCATGACTTCCCGATACGATGAACTCTGAATCACTGGATATAGCCACAGCATATACAACACTAGTGTGACCACTCATGGTCTTACAGGTACCTTTCTTGACGTCCCATAGTCTCACCGTCTAATCATGACTTCCCGATACGATGAACTCTGAATCACTGGATATAGCCACAGCATATACAACACTAGTGTGACCACTCATGGTCTTACAGGTACCTTTCTTGACGTCCCATAGTCTCACCGTCTAATCATGACTTCCCGATACGATGAACTCTGAATCACTGGATATAGCCACAGCATATACATAACTAGTGTGACCACTCATGGTCTTACAGGTACCTGTCTTGACGTCCCATAGTCTCACCGTCTAATCATGACTTCCCGATACGATGAACTCAGAATCACTGGATATAGCCACAGCATATACAACACTAGTGTGACCACTCATGGTCTTACAGGTACCTGTCTTGACGTCCCATAGTCTCACCGTCTAATCATGACTTCCCGATACGATGAACTCTGAATCACTGGATATAGCCACAGCATATACAACACTAGTGTGACCACTCATGGTCTTACAGGTACCTGTCTTGACGTCCCATAGTCTCACCGTCTAATCATGACTTCCCGATACGATGAACTCTGAATCACTGGATATAGCCACAGCATATACAACACTAGTGTGACCACTCATGGTCTTACAGGTACCTTTCTTGACGTCCCATAGTCTCACCGTTTTATCTGCACTTCCCGATACGATGAACTCTGAATCACTGGATATAGCCACAGCATATACAACACTAGTGTGACCACTCATGGTCTTACAGGTACCTGTCTTGACGTCCCATAGTCTCACCGTCTAATCATGACTTCCCGATACGATGAACTCTGAATCACTGGATATAGCCACAGCATATACAACACTAGTGTGACCACTCATGGTCTTACAGGTACCTGTCTTGACGTCCCATAGTCTCACCGTCTAATCATGACTTCCTGATACGATGAACTCTGAATCACTGGATATAGCCACAGCATATACAACACTAGTGTGACCACTCATGGTCTTACAGGTACCTGTCTTGACGTCCCATAGTCTCACCGTCTAATCATGACTTCCCGATACGATGAACTCTGAATCACTGGATATAGCCACAGCATATACAACACTAGTGTGACCACTCATGGTCTTACAGGTACCTTTCTTGACGTCCCATAGTCTCACCGTCTAATCATGACTTCCCGATACGATGAACTCTGAATCACTGGATATAGCCACAGCATATACAACACTAGTGTGACCACTCATGGTCTTACAGGTACCTTTCTTGACGTCCCATAGTCTCACCGTTTTATCTGCACTTCCCGATACGATGAACTCTGAATCACTGGATATAGCCACAGCATATACAACACTAGTGTGACCACTCATGGTCTTACAGGTACCTGTCTTGACGTCCCATAGTCTCACCGTTTTATCTGCCCTTCCCGATACGATGAACTCTGAATCACTGGATATAGCCACAGCATATACAACACTAGTGTGACCACTCATGGTCTTACAGGTACCTGTCTTGACGTCCCATAGTCTCACCGTCTAATCATGACTTCCCGATACGATGAACTCTGAATCACTGGATATAGCCACAGCATATACAACACTAGTGTGACCACTCATGGTCTTACAGGTACCTGTCTTGACGTCCCATAGTCTCACCGTCTAATCATGACTTCCCGATACGATGAACTCTGAATCACTGGATATAGCCACAGCATATACAACACTAGTGTGACCACTCATGGTCTTACAGGTACCTGTCTTGACGTCCCATAGTCTCACCGTCTAATCATGACTTCCCGATACGATGAACTCTGAATCACTGGATATAGCCACAGCATATACAACACTAGTGTGACCACTCATGGTCTTACAGGTACCTTTCTTGACGTCCCATAGTCTCACCGTTTTATCTGCACTTCCCGATACGATGAACTCTGAATCACTGGATATAGCCACAGCATATACAACACTAGTGTGACCACTCATGGTCTTACAGGTACCTGTCTTGACGTCCCATAGTCTCACCGTCTAATCATGACTTCCCGATACGATGAACTCTGAATCACTGGATATAGCCACAGCATATACAACACTAGTGTGACCACTCATGGTCTTACAGGTACCTGTCTTGACGTCCCATAGTCTCACCGTCTAATCATGACTTCCTGATACGATGAACTCTGAATCACTGGATATAGCCACAGCATATACAACACTAGTGTGACCACTCATGGTCTTACAGGTACCTGTCTTGACGTCCCATAGTCTCACCGTTTTATCTGCCCTTCCCGATACGATGAACTCTGAATCACTGGATATAGCCACAGCATATACAACACTAGTGTGACCACTCATGGTCTTACAGGTACCTGTCTTGACGTCCCATAGTCTCACCGTCTAATCATGACTTCCCGATACGATGAACTCTGAATCACTGGATATAGCCACAGCATATACAACACTAGTGTGACCACTCATGGTCTTACAGGTACCTGTCTTGACGTCCCATAGTCTCACCGTCTAATCATGACTTCCCGATACGATGAACTCTGAATCACTGGATATAGCCACAGCATATACAACACTAGTGTGACCACTCATGGTCTTACAGGTACCTTTCTTGACGTCCCATAGTCTCACCGTTTTATCTGCCCTTCCCGATACGATGAACTCTGAATCACTGGATATAGCCACAGCATATACAACACTAGTGTGACCACTCATGGTCTTACAGGTACCTGTCTTGACGTCCCATAGTCTCACCGTCTAATCATGACTTCCCGATACGATGAACTCTGAATCACTGGATATAGCCACAGCATATACAACACTAGTGTGACCACTCATGGTCTTACAGGTACCTGTCTTGACGTCCCATAGTCTCACCGTCTAATCATGACTTCCCGATACGATGAACTCTGAATCACTGGATATAGCCACAGCATATACAACACTAGTGTGACCACTCATGGTCTTACAGGTACCTGTCTTGACGTCCCATAGTCTCACCGTCTAATCATGACTTCCCGATACGATGAACTCTGAATCACTGGATATAGCCACAGCATATACAACACTAGTGTGACCACTCATGGTCTTACAGGTACCTTTCTTGACGTCCCATAGTCTCACCGTTTTATCTGCACTTCCCGATACGATGAACTCTGAATCACTGGATATAGCCACAGCATATACAACACTAGTGTGACCACTCATGGTCTTACAGGTACCTGTCTTGACGTCCCATAGTCTCACCGTTTTATCTGCCCTTCCCGATACGATGAACTCTGAATCACTGGATATAGCCACAGCATATACAACACTAGTGTGACCACTCATGGTCTTACAGGTACCTGTCTTGACGTCCCATAGTCTCACCGTCTAATCATGACTTCCCGATACGATGAACTCTGAATCACTGGATATAGCCACAGCATATACAACACTAGTGTGACCACTCATGGTCTTACAGGTACCTGTCTTGACGTCCCATAGTCTCACCGTCTAATCATGACTTCCCGATACGATGAACTCTGAATCACTGGATATAGCCACAGCATATACAACACTAGTGTGACCACTCATGGTCTTACAGGTACCTTTCTTGACGTCCCATAGTCTCACCGTCTAATCATGACTTCCCGATACGATGAACTCTGAATCACTGGATATAGCCACAGCATATACAACACTAGTGTGACCACTCATGGTCTTACAGGTACCTTTCTTGACGTCCCATAGTCTCACCGTCTAATCATGACTTCCCGATACGATGAACTCTGAATCACTGGATATAGCCACAGCATATACATAACTAGTGTGACCACTCATGGTCTTACAGGTACCTGTCTTGACGTCCCATAGTCTCACCGTCTAATCATGACTTCCCGATACGATGAACTCAGAATCACTGGATATAGCCACAGCATATACAACACTAGTGTGACCACTCATGGTCTTACAGGTACCTGTCTTGACGTCCCATAGTCTCACCGTCTAATCATGACTTCCCGATACGATGAACTCTGAATCACTGGATATAGCCACAGCATATACAACACTAGTGTGACCACTCATGGTCTTACAGGTACCTGTCTTGACGTCCCATAGTCTCACCGTCTAATCATGACTTCCCGATACGATGAACTCTGAATCACTGGATATAGCCACAGCATATACAACACTAGTGTGACCACTCATGGTCTTACAGGTACCTTTCTTGACGTCCCATAGTCTCACCGTTTTATCTGCACTTCCCGATACGATGAACTCTGAATCACTGGATATAGCCACAGCATATACAACACTAGTGTGACCACTCATGGTCTTACAGGTACCTGTCTTGACGTCCCATAGTCTCACCGTCTAATCATGACTTCCCGATACGATGAACTCTGAATCACTGGATATAGCCACAGCATATACAACACTAGTGTGACCACTCATGGTCTTACAGGTACCTGTCTTGACGTCCCATAGTCTCACCGTCTAATCATGACTTCCTGATACGATGAACTCTGAATCACTGGATATAGCCACAGCATATACAACACTAGTGTGACCACTCATGGTCTTACAGGTACCTGTCTTGACGTCCCATAGTCTCACCGTCTAATCATGACTTCCCGATACGATGAACTCTGAATCACTGGATATAGCCACAGCATATACAACACTAGTGTGACCACTCATGGTCTTACAGGTACCTTTCTTGACGTCCCATAGTCTCACCGTCTAATCATGACTTCCCGATACGATGAACTCTGAATCACTGGATATAGCCACAGCATATACAACACTAGTGTGACCACTCATGGTCTTACAGGTACCTTTCTTGACGTCCCATAGTCTCACCGTTTTATCTGCACTTCCCGATACGATGAACTCTGAATCACTGGATATAGCCACAGCATATACAACACTAGTGTGACCACTCATGGTCTTACAGGTACCTGTCTTGACGTCCCATAGTCTCACCGTTTTATCTGCCCTTCCCGATACGATGAACTCTGAATCACTGGATATAGCCACAGCATATACAACACTAGTGTGACCACTCATGGTCTTACAGGTACCTGTCTTGACGTCCCATAGTCTCACCGTCTAATCATGACTTCCCGATACGATGAACTCTGAATCACTGGATATAGCCACAGCATATACAACACTAGTGTGACCACTCATGGTCTTACAGGTACCTGTCTTGACGTCCCATAGTCTCACCGTCTAATCATGACTTCCCGATACGATGAACTCTGAATCACTGGATATAGCCACAGCATATACAACACTAGTGTGACCACTCATGGTCTTACAGGTACCTGTCTTGACGTCCCATAGTCTCACCGTCTAATCATGACTTCCCGATACGATGAACTCTGAATCACTGGATATAGCCACAGCATATACAACACTAGTGTGACCACTCATGGTCTTACAGGTACCTTTCTTGACGTCCCATAGTCTCACCGTTTTATCTGCACTTCCCGATACGATGAACTCTGAATCACTGGATATAGCCACAGCATATACAACACTAGTGTGACCACTCATGGTCTTACAGGTACCTGTCTTGACGTCCCATAGTCTCACCGTCTAATCATGACTTCCCGATACGATGAACTCTGAATCACTGGATATAGCCACAGCATATACAACACTAGTGTGACCACTCATGGTCTTACAGGTACCTGTCTTGACGTCCCATAGTCTCACCGTCTAATCATGACTTCCTGATACGATGAACTCTGAATCACTGGATATAGCCACAGCATATACAACACTAGTGTGACCACTCATGGTCTTACAGGTACCTGTCTTGACGTCCCATAGTCTCACCGTTTTATCTGCCCTTCCCGATACGATGAACTCTGAATCACTGGATATAGCCACAGCATATACAACACTAGTGTGACCACTCATGGTCTTACAGGTACCTGTCTTGACGTCCCATAGTCTCACCGTCTAATCATGACTTCCCGATACGATGAACTCTGAATCACTGGATATAGCCACAGCATATACAACACTAGTGTGACCACTCATGGTCTTACAGGTACCTGTCTTGACGTCCCATAGTCTCACCGTCTAATCATGACTTCCCGATACGATGAACTCTGAATCACTGGATATAGCCACAGCATATACAACACTAGTGTGACCACTCATGGTCTTACAGGTACCTGTCTTGACGTCCCATAGTCTCACCGTTTTATCTGCCCTTCCCGATACGATGAACTCTGAATCACTGGATATAGCCACAGCATATACAACACTAGTGTGACCACTCATGGTCTTACAGGTACCTGTCTTGACGTCCCATAGTCTCACCGTCTAATCATGACTTCCCGATACGATGAACTCTGAATCACTGGATATAGCCACAGCATATACAACACTAGTGTGACCACTCATGGTCTTACAGGTACCTGTCTTGACGTCCCATAGTCTCACCGTCTAATCATGACTTCCCGATACGATGAACTCTGAATCACTGGATATAGCCACAGCATATACAACACTAGTGTGACCACTCATGGTCTTACAGGTACCTGTCTTGACGTCCCATAGTCTCACCGTCTAATCATGACTTCCCGATACGATGAACTCTGAATCACTGGATATAGCCACAGCATATACAACACTAGTGTGACCACTCATGGTCTTACAGGTACCTTTCTTGACGTCCCATAGTCTCACCGTTTTATCTGCACTTCCCGATACGATGAACTCTGAATCACTGGATATAGCCACAGCATATACAACACTAGTGTGACCACTCATGGTCTTACAGGTACCTGTCTTGACGTCCCATAGTCTCACCGTCTAATCATGACTTCCCGATACGATGAACTCTGAATCACTGGATATAGCCACAGCATATACAACACTAGTGTGACCACTCATGGTCTTACAGGTACCTTTCTTGACGTCCCATAGTCTCACCGTCTAATCATGACTTCCCGATACGATGAACTCTGAATCACTGGATATAGCCACAGCATATACAACACTAGTGTGACCACTCATGGTCTTACAGGTACCTGTCTTGACGTCCCATAGTCTCACCGTCTAATCATGACTTCCCGATACGATGAACTCTGAATCACTGGATATAGCCACAGCATATACAACACTAGTGTGACCACTCATGGTCTTACAGGTACCTGTCTTGACGTCCCATAGTCTCACCGTTTTATCTGCCCTTCCCGATACGATGAACTCTGAATCACTGGATATAGCCACAGCATATACAACACTAGTGTGACCACTCATGGTCTTACAGGTACCTGTCTTGACGTCCCATAGTCTCACCGTTTTATCTGCCCTTCCCGATACGATGAACTCTGAATCACTGGATATAGCCACAGCATATACAACACTAGTGTGACCACTCATGGTCTTACAGGTACCTGTCTTGACGTCCCATAGTCTCACCGTCTAATCATGACTTCCCGATACGATGAACTCTGAATCACTGGATATAGCCACAGCATATACAACACTAGTGTGACCACTCATGGTCTTACAGGTACCTGTCTTGACGTCCCATAGTCTCACCGTTTTATCTGCCCTTCCCGATACGATGAACTCTGAATCACTGGATATAGCCACAGCATATACAACACTAGTGTGACCACTCATGGTCTTACAGGTACCTGTCTTGACGTCCCATAGTCTCACCGTCTAATCATGACTTCCCGATACGATGAACTCTGAATCACTGGATATAGCCACAGCATATACAACACTAGTGTGACCACTCATGGTCTTACAGGTACCTTTCTTGACGTCCCATAGTCTCACCGTTTTATCTGCACTTCCCGATACGATGAACTCTGAATCACTGGATATAGCCACAGCATATACAACACTAGTGTGACCACTCATGGTCTTACAGGTACCTGTCTTGACGTCCCATAGTCTCACCGTCTAATCATGACTTCCCGATACGATGAACTCTGAATCACTGGATATAGCCACAGCATATACAACACTAGTGTGACCACTCATGGTCTTACAGGTACCTTTCTTGACGTCCCATAGTCTCACCGTCTAATCATGACTTCCCGATACGATGAACTCTGAATCACTGGATATAGCCACAGCATATACAACACTAGTGTGACCACTCATGGTCTTACAGGTACCTTTCTTGACGTCCCATAGTCTCACCGTTTTATCTGCACTTCCCGATACGATGAACTCTGAATCACTGGATATAGCCACAGCATATACAACACTAGTGTGACCACTCATGGTCTTACAGGTACCTGTCTTGACGTCCCATAGTCTCACCGTCTAATCATGACTTCCCGATACGATGAACTCTGAATCACTGGATATAGCCACAGCATATACAACACTAGTGTGACCACTCATGGTCTTACAGGTACCTGTCTTGACGTCCCATAGTCTCACCGTTTTATCTGCCCTTCCCGATACGATGAACTCTGAATCACTGGATATAGCCACAGCATATACAACACTAGTGTGACCACTCATGGTCTTACAGGTACCTGTCTTGACGTCCCATAGTCTCACCGTCTAATCATGACTTCCCGATACGATGAACTCTGAATCACTGGATATAGCCACAGCATATACAACACTAGTGTGACCACTCATGGTCTTACAGGTACCTTTCTTGACGTCCCATAGTCTCACCGTTTTATCTGCACTTCCCGATACGATGAACTCTGAATCACTGGATATAGCCACAGCATATACAACACTAGTGTGACCACTCATGGTCTTACAGGTACCTGTCTTGACGTCCCATAGTCTCACCGTTTTATCTGCCCTTCCCGATACGATGAACTCTGAATCACTGGATATAGCCACAGCATATACAACACTAGTGTGACCACTCATGGTCTTACAGGTACCTGTCTTGACGTCCCATAGTCTCACCGTCTAATCATGACTTCCCGATACGATGAACTCTGAATCACTGGATATAGCCACAGCATATACAACACTAGTGTGACCACTCATGGTCTTACAGGTACCTGTCTTGACGTCCCATAGTCTCACCGTTTTATCTGCCCTTCCCGATACGATGAACTCTGAATCACTGGATATAGCCACAGCATATACAACACTAGTGTGACCACTCATGGTCTTACAGGTACCTGTCTTGACGTCCCATAGTCTCACCGTCTAATCATGACTTCCCGATACGATGAACTCAGAATCACTGGATATAGCCACAGCATATACAACACTAGTGTGACCACTCATGGTCTTACAGGTACCTGTCTTGACGTCCCATAGTCTCACCGTATAATCATGACTTCCTGATAACATGAACTCAGAATCACTGGATATAGCCACAGCATATACAACACTAGTGTGACCACTCATGGTCTTACAGGTACCTGTCTTGACGTCCCATAGTCTCACCGTTTTATCTGCACTTCCCGATACGATGAACTCTGAATCACTGGATATAGCCACAGCATATACAACACTAGTGTGACCACTCATGGTCTTACAGGTACCTGTCTTGACGTCCCATAGTCTCACCGTTTTATCTGCTCTTCCCGATACGATGAACTCTGAATCACTGGATATAGCCACAGCATATACAACACTAGTGTGACCACTCATGGTCTTACAGGTACCTGTCTTGACGTCCCATAGTCTCACCGTTTTATCTGCACTTCCCGATACGATGAACTCTGAATCACTGGATATAGCCACAGCATATACAACACTAGTGTGACCACTCATGGTCTTACAGGTACCTGTCTTGACGTCCCATAGTCTCACCGTCTAATCATGACTTCCCGATACGATGAACTCTGAATCACTGGATATAGCCACAGCATATACAACACTAGTGTGACCACTCATGGTCTTACAGGTACCTGTCTTGACGTCCCATAGTCTCACCGTTTTATCTGCACTTCCCGATACGATGAACTCTGAATCACTGGATATAGCCACAGCATATACAACACTAGTGTGACCACTCATGGTCTTACAGGTACCTGTCTTGACGTCCCATAGTCTCACCGTCTAATCATGACTTCCCGATACGATGAACTCAGAATCACTGGATATAGCCACAGCATATACAACACTAGTGTGACCACTCATGGTCTTACAGGTACCTGTCTTGACGTCCCATAGTCCTCACCGTTTTATCTGCACTTCCCGATACGATGAACTCTGAATCACTGGATATAGCCACAGCATATACAACACTAGTGTGACCACTCATGGTCTTACAGGTACCTGTCTTGACGTCCATAGTCTCACCGTCTAATCATGACTTCCCGATACGATGAACTCAGAATCACTGGATATAGCCACAGCATATACATAACTAGTGTGACCACTCATGGTCTTACAGGTACCTGTCTTGACGTCCCATAGTCTCACCGTCTAATCATGACTTCCCGATACGATGAACTCTGAATCACTGGATATAGCCACAGCATATACAACACTAGTGTGACCACTCATGGTCTTACAGGTACCTTTCTTGACGTCCCATAGTCTCACCGTCTAATCATGACTTCCCGATACGATGAACTCTGAATCACTGGATATAGCCACAGCATATACAACACTAGTGTGACCACTCATGGTCTTACAGGTACCTGTCTTGACGTCCCATAGTCTCACCGTCTAATCATGACTTCCCGATACGATGAACTCTGAATCACTGGATATAGCCACAGCATATACAACACTAGTGTGACCACTCATGGTCTTACAGGTACCTTTCTTGACGTCCATAGTCTCACCGTCTAATCATGACTTCCCGATACGATGAACTCTGAATCACTGGATATAGCCACAGCATATACAACACTAGTGTGACCACTCATGGTCTTACAGGTACCTTTCTTGACGTCCCATAGTCTCACCGTCTAATCATGACTTCCCGATACGATGAACTCTGAATCACTGGATATAGCCACAGCATATACAACACTAGTGTGACCACTCATGGTCTTACAGGTACCTTTCTTGACGTCCCATAGTCTCACCGTCTAATCATGACTTCCCGATACGATGAACTCTGAATCACTGGATATAGCCACAGCATATACAACACTAGTGTGACCACTCATGGTCTTACAGGTACCTTTCTTGACGTCCCATAGTCTCACCGTCTAATCATGACTTCCCGATACGATGAACTCTGAATCACTGGATATAGCCACAGCATATACAACACTAGTGTGACCACTCATGGTCTTACAGGTACCTTTCTTGACGTCCCATAGTCTCACCGTTTTATCTGCACTTCCCGATACGATGAACTCTGAATCACTGGATATAGCCACAGCATATACAACACTAGTGTGACCACTCATGGTCTTACAGGTACCTGTCTTGACGTCCCATAGTCTCACCGTCTAATCATGACTTCCCGATACGATGAACTCTGAATCACTGGATATAGCCACAGCATATACAACACTAGTGTGACCACTCATGGTCTTACAGGTACCTGTCTTGACGTCCCATAGTCTCACCGTTTTATCTGCACTTCCCGATACGATGAACTCTGAATCACTGGATATAGCCACAGCATATACAACACTAGTGTGACCACTCATGGTCTTACAGGTACCTGTCTTGACGTCCCATAGTCTCACCGTCTAATCATGACTTCCCGATACGATGAACTCTGAATCACTGGATATAGCCACAGCATATACAACACTAGTGTGACCACTCATGGTCTTACAGGTACCTTTCTTGACGTCCCATAGTCTCACCGTTTTATCTGCACTTCCCGATACGATGAACTCTGAATCACTGGATATAGCCACAGCATATACAACACTAGTGTGACCACTCATGGTCTTACAGGTACCTGTCTTGACGTCCCATAGTCTCACCGTCTAATCATGACTTCCCGATACGATGAACTCTGAATCACTGGATATAGCCACAGCATATACAACACTAGTGTGACCACTCATGGTCTTACAGGTACCTTTCTTGACGTCCCATAGTCTCACCGTCTAATCATGACTTCCCGATACGATGAACTCTGAATCACTGGATATAGCCACAGCATATACAACACTAGTGTGACCACTCATGGTCTTACAGGTACCTGTCTTGACGTCCCATAGTCTCACCGTCTAATCATGACTTCCCGATACGATGAACTCTGAATCACTGGATATAGCCACAGCATATACAACACTAGTGTGACCACTCATGGTCTTACAGGTACCTGTCTTGACGTCCCATAGTCTCACCGTCTAATCATGACTTCCCGATACGATGAACTCTGAATCACTGGATATAGCCACAGCATATACATAACTAGTGTGACCACTCATGGTCTTACAGGTACCTGTCTTGACGTCCCATAGTCTCACCGTCTAATCATGACTTCCCGATACGATGAACTCTGAATCACTGGATATAGCCACAGCATATACAACACTAGTGTGACCACTCATGGTCTTACAGGTACCTTTCTTGACGTCCCATAGTCTCACCGTCTAATCATGACTTCCCGATACGATGAACTCTGAATCACTGGATATAGCCACAGCATATACAACACTAGTGTGACCACTCATGGTCTTACAGGTACCTGTCTTGACGTCCCATAGTCTCACCGTCTAATCATGACTTCCCGATACGATGAACTCTGAATCACTGGATATAGCCACAGCATATACAACACTAGTGTGACCACTCATGGTCTTACAGGTACCTTTCTTGACGTCCCATAGTCTCACCGTCTAATCATGACTTCCCGATACGATGAACTCTGAATCACTGGATATAGCCACAGCATATACAACACTAGTGTGACCACTCATGGTCTTACAGGTACCTGTCTTGACGTCCCATAGTCTCACCGTCTAATCATGACTTCCCGATACGATGAACTCTGAATCACTGGATATAGCCACAGCATATACAACACTAGTGTGACCACTCATGGTCTTACAGGTACCTGTCTTGACGTCCCATAGTCTCACCGTCTAATCATGACTTCCCGATACGATGAACTCTGAATCACTGGATATAGCCACAGCATATACAACACTAGTGTGACCACTCATGGTCTTACAGGTACCTGTCTTGACGTCCCATAGTCTCACCGTCTAATCATGACTTCCCGATACGATAAACTCTGAATCACTGGATATAGCCACAGCATATACAACACTAGTGTGACCACTCATGGTCTTACAGGTACCTGTCTTGACGTCCCATAGTCTCACCGTCTAATCATGACTTCCCGATACGATGAACTCAGAATCACTGGATATAGCCACAGCATATACAACACTAGTGTGACCACTCATGGTCTTACAGGTACCTGTCTTGACGTCCCATAGTCTCACCGTCTAATCATGACTTCCCGATACGATGAACTCTGAATCACTGGATATAGCCACAGCATATACAACACTAGTGTGACCACTCATGGTCTTACAGGTACCTTTCTTGACGTCCCATAGTCTCACCGTCTAATCATGACTTCCCGATACGATGAACTCTGAATCACTGGATATAGCCACAGCATATACAACACTAGTGTGACCACTCATGGTCTTACAGGTACCTTTCTTGACGTCCCATAGTCTCACCGTCTAATCATGACTTCCCGATACGATGAACTCTGAATCACTGGATATAGCCACAGCATATACAACACTAGTGTGACCACTCATGGTCTTACAGGTACCTGTCTTGACGTCCCATAGTCTCACCGTCTAATCATGACTTCCCGATACGATGAACTCTGAATCACTGGATATAGCCACAGCATATACAACACTAGTGTGACCACTCATGGTCTTACAGGTACCTGTCTTGACGTCCCATAGTCTCACCGTCTAATCATGACTTCCCGATACGATGAACTCTGAATCACTGGATATAGCCACAGCATATACAACACTAGTGTGACCACTCATGGTCTTACAGGTACCTGTCTTGACGTCCCATAGTCTCACCGTCTAATCATGACTTCCCGATACGATGAACTCTGAATCACTGGATATAGCCACAGCATATACAACACTAGTGTGACCACTCATGGTCTTACAGGTACCTGTCTTGACGTCCCATAGTCTCACCGTCTAATCATGACTTCCCGATACGATGAACTCTGAATCACTGGATATAGCCACAGCATATACAACACTAGTGTGACCACTCATGGTCTTACAGGTACCTTTCTTGACGTCCCATAGTCTCACCGTCTAATCATGACTTCCCGATACGATGAACTCTGAATCACTGGATATAGCCACAGCATATACAACACTAGTGTGACCACTCATGGTCTTACAGGTACCTGTCTTGACGTCCCATAGTCTCACCGTCTAATCATGACTTCCCGATACGATGAACTCTGAATCACTGGATATAGCCACAGCATATACAACACTAGTGTGACCACTCATGGTCTTACAGGTACCTTTCTTGACGTCCCATAGTCTCACCGTCTAATCATGACTTCCCGATACGATGAACTCTGAATCACTGGATATAGCCACAGCATATACAACACTAGTGTGACCACTCATGGTCTTACAGGTACCTGTCTTGACGTCCCATAGTCTCACCGTCTAATCATGACTTCCCGATACGATGAACTCTGAATCACTGGATATAGCCACAGCATATACAACACTAGTGTGACCACTCATGGTCTTACAGGTACCTGTCTTGACGTCCCATAGTCTCACCGTCTAATCATGACTTCCCGATACGATGAACTCAGAATCACTGGATATAGCCACAGCATATACAACACTAGTGTGACCACTCATGGTCTTACAGGTACCTGTCTTGACGTCCCATAGTCTCACCGTCTAATCATGACTTCCCGATACGATGAACTCTGAATCACTGGATATAGCCACAGCATATACAACACTAGTGTGACCACTCATGGTCTTACAGGTACCTGTCTTGACGTCCCATAGTCTCACCGTTTTATCTGCACTTCCCGATACGATGAACTCTGAATCACTGGATATAGCCACAGCATATACAACACTAGTGTGACCACTCATGGTCTTACAGGTACCTGTCTTGACGTCCCATAGTCTCACCGTCTAATCATGACTTCCCGATACGATGAACTCTGAATCACTGGATATAGCCACAGCATATACAACACTAGTGTGACCACTCATGGTCTTACAGGTACCTGTCTTGACGTCCCATAGTCTCACCGTCTAATCATGACTTCCCGATACGATGAACTCTGAATCACTGGATATAGCCACAGCATATACAACACTAGTGTGACCACTCATGGTCTTACAGGTACCTGTCTTGACGTCCCATAGTCTCACCGTCTAATCATGACTTCCCGATACGATGAACTCTGAATCACTGGATATAGCCACAGCATATACAACACTAGTGTGACCACTCATGGTCTTACAGGTACCTTTCTTGACGTCCCATAGTCTCACCGTTTTATCTGCACTTCCCGATACGATGAACTCTGAATCACTGGATATAGCCACAGCATATACAACACTAGTGTGACCACTCATGGTCTTACAGGTACCTGTCTTGACGTCCCATAGTCTCACCGTCTAATCATGACTTCCCGATACGATGAACTCTGAATCACTGGATATAGCCACAGCATATACAACACTAGTGTGACCACTCATGGTCTTACAGGTACCTGTCTTGACGTCCCATAGTCTCACCGTCTAATCATGACTTCCCGATACGATGAACTCTGAATCACTGGATATAGCCACAGCATATACAACACTAGTGTGACCACTCATGGTCTTACAGGTACCTTTCTTGACGTCCCATAGTCTCACCGTCTAATCATGACTTCCCGATACGATGAACTCTGAATCACTGGATATAGCCACAGCATATACAACACTAGTGTGACCACTCATGGTCTTACAGGTACCTTTCTTGACGTCCCATAGTCTCACCGTCTAATCATGACTTCCCGATACGATGAACTCTGAATCACTGGATATAGCCACAGCATATACAACACTAGTGTGACCACTCATGGTCTTACAGGTACCTGTCTTGACGTCCCATAGTCTCACCGTCTAATCATGACTTCCCGATACGATGAACTCTGAATCACTGGATATAGCCACAGCATATACAACACTAGTGTGACCACTCATGGTCTTACAGGTACCTGTCTTGACGTCCCATAGTCTCACCGTCTAATCATGACTTCCCGATACGATGAACTCTGAATCACTGGATATAGCCACAGCATATAAAACACTAGTGTGACCACTCATGGTCTTACAGGTACCTGTCTTGACGTCCCATAGTCTCACCGTCTAATCATGACTTCCCGATACGATGAACTCTGAATCACTGGATATAGCCACAGCATATACATAACTAGTGTGACCACTCATGGTCTTACAGGTACCTGTCTTGACGTCCCATAGTCTCACCGTCTAATCATGACTTCCCGATACGATGAACTCAGAATCACTGGATATAGCCACAGCATATACAACACTAGTGTGACCACTCATGGTCTTACAGGTACCTTTCTTGACGTCCCATAGTCTCACCGTCTAATCATGACTTCCAGATACGATGAACTCTGAATCACTGGATATAGCCACAGCATATACAACACTAGTGTGACCACTCATGGTCTTACAGGTACCTTTCTTGACGTCCCATAGTCTCACCGTCTAATCATGACTTCCCGATACGATGAACTCTGAATCACTGGATATAGCCACAGCATATACAACACTAGTGTGACCACTCATGGTCTTACAGGTACCTTTCTTGACGTCCCATAGTCTCACCGTCTAATCATGACTTCCAGATACGATGAACTCTGAATCACTGGATATAGCCACAGCATATACAACACTAGTGTGACCACTCATGGTCTTACAGGTACCTTTCTTGACGTCCCATAGTCTCACCGTCTAATCATGACTTCCCGATACGATGAACTCTGAATCACTGGATATAGCCACAGCATATACAACACTAGTGTGACCACTCATGGTCTTACAGGTACCTTTCTTGACGTCCCATAGTCTCACCGTTTTATCTGCACTTCCCGATACGATGAACTCTGAATCACTGGATATAGCCACAGCATATACAACACTAGTGTGACCACTCATGGTCTTACAGGTACCTGTCTTGACGTCCCATAGTCTCACCGTCTAATCATGACTTCCCGATACGATGAACTCTGAATCACTGGATATAGCCACAGCATATACAACACTAGTGTGACCACTCATGGTCTTACAGGTACCTGTCTTGACGTCCCATAGTCTCACCGTTTTATCTGCACTTCCCGATACGATGAACTCTGAATCACTGGATATAGCCACAGCATATACAACACTAGTGTGACCACTCATGGTCTTACAGGTACCTGTCTTGACGTCCCATAGTCTCACCGTCTAATCATGACTTCCCGATACGATGAACTCAGAATCACTGGATATAGCCACAGCATATACATAACTAGTGTGACCACTCATGGTCTTACAGGTACCTGTCTTGACGTCCCATAGTCTCACCGTCTAATCATGACTTCCCGATACGATGAACTCTGAATCACTGGATATAGCCACAGCATATACAACACTAGTGTGACCACTCATGGTCTTACAGGTACCTGTCTTGACGTCCCATAGTCTCACCGTCTAATCATGACTTCCCGATACGATGAACTCTGAATCACTGGATATAGCCACAGCATATACAACACTAGTGTGACCACTCATGGTCTTACAGGTACCTGTCTTGACGTCCCATAGTCTCACCGTCTAATCATGACTTCCAGATACGATGAACTCTGAATCACTGGATATAGCCACAGCATATACAACACTAGTGTGACCACTCATGGTCTTACAGGTACCTTTCTTGACGTCCCATAGTCTCACCGTCTAATCATGACTTCCCGATACGATGAACTCTGAATCACTGGATATAGCCACAGCATATACAACACTAGTGTGACCACTCATGGTCTTACAGGTACCTGTCTTGACGTCCCATAGTCTCACCGTTTTATCTGCCCTTCCCGATACGATGAACTCTGAATCACTGGATATAGCCACAGCATATACAACACTAGTGTGACCACTCATGGTCTTACAGGTACCTGTCTTGACGTCCCCATAGTCTCACCGTCTAATCATGACTTCCCGATACGATGAACTCTGAATCACTGGATATAGCCACAGCATATACAACACTAGTGTGACCACTCATGGTCTTACAGGTACCTGTCTTGACGTCCCATAGTCTCACCGTCTAATCATGACTTCCCGATACGATGAACTCTGAATCACTGGATATAGCCACAGCATATACAACACTAGTGTGACCACTCATGGTCTTACAGGTACCTTTCTTGACGTCCCATAGTCTCACCGTATTATCTGCACTTCCCGATACGATGAACTCTGAATCACTGGATATAGCCACAGCATATACAACACTAGTGTGACCACTCATGGTCTTACAGGTACCTGTCTTGACGTCCCATAGTCTCACCGTTTTATCTGCCCTTCCCGATACGATGAACTCTGAATCACTGGATATAGCCACAGCATATACAACACTAGTGTGACCACTCATGGTCTTACAGGTACCTGTCTTGACGTCCCATAGTCTCACCGTTTTATCTGCCCTTCCCGATACGATGAACTCTGAATCACTGGATATAGCCACAGCATATACAACACTAGTGTGACCACTCATGGTCTTACAGGTACCTGTCTTGACGTCCCATAGTCTCACCGTTTTATCTGCCCTTCCCGATACGATGAACTCTGAATCACTGGATATAGCCACAGCATATACAACACTAGTGTGACCACTCATGGTCTTACAGGTACCTTTCTTGACGTCCCATAGTCCTCACCGTCTAATCATGACTTCCCGATACGATGAACTCTGAATCACTGGATATAGCCACAGCATATACAACACTAGTGTGACCACTCATGGTCTTACAGGTACCTTTCTTGACGTCCCATAGTCTCACCGTCTAATCATGACTTCCCGATACGATGAACTCTGAATCACTGGATATAGCCACAGCATATACAACACTAGTGTGACCACTCATGGTCTTACAGGTACCTTTCTTGACGTCCCATAGTCTCACCGTTTTATCTGCACTTCCCGATACGATGAACTCTGAATCACTGGATATAGCCACAGCATATACATAACCAGTGTGACCACTCATGGTCTTACAGGTACCTGTCTTGACGTCCCATAGTCTCACCGTCTAATCATGACTTCCCGATACGATGAACTCTGAATCACTGGATATAGCCACAGCATATACAACACTAGTGTGACCACTCATGGTCTTACAGGTACCTGTCTTGACGTCCCATAGTCTCACCGTCTAATCATGACTTCCCGATACGATGAACTCTGAATCACTGGATATAGCCACAGCATATACAACACTAGTGTGACCACTCATGGTCTTACAGGTACCTGTCTTGACGTCCCATAGTCTCACCGTCTAATCATGACTTCCCGATACGATGAACTCTGAATCACTGGATATAGCCACAGCATATACAACACTAGTGTGACCACTCATGGTCTTACAGGTACCTGTCTTGACGTCCCATAGTCTCACCGTCTAATCATGACTTCCCGATACGATGAACTCTGAATCACTGGATATAGCCACAGCATATACAACACTAGTGTGACCACTCATGGTCTTACAGGTACCTTTCTTGACGTCCCATAGTCTCACCGTTTTATCTGCACTTCCGATACGATGAACTCTGAATCACTGGATATAGCCACAGCATATACAACACTAGTGTGACCACTCATGGTCTTACAGGTACCTGTCTTGACGTCCCATAGTCTCACCGTCTAATCATGACTTCCCGATACGATGAACTCTGAATCACTGGATATAGCCACAGCATATACAACACTAGTGTGACCACTCATGGTCTTACAGGTACCTGTCTTGACGTCCCATAGTCTCACCGTCTAATCATGACTTCCCGATACGATGAACTCTGAATCACTGGATATAGCCACAGCATATACAACACTAGTGTGACCACTCATGGTCTTACAGGTACCTTTCTTGACGTCCCATAGTCTCACCGTCTAATCATGACTTCCCGATACGATGAACTCTGAATCACTGGATATAGCCACAGCATATACAACACTAGTGTGACCACTCATGGTCTTACAGGTACCTTTCTTGACGTCCCATAGTCTCACCGTCTAATCATGACTTCCCGATACGATGAACTCTGAATCACTGGATATAGCCACAGCATATACAACACTAGTGTGACCACTCATGGTCTTACAGGTACCTGTCTTGACGTCCCATAGTCTCACCGTCTAATCATGACTTCCCGATACGATGAACTCTGAATCACTGGATATAGCCACAGCATATACAACACTAGTGTGACCACTCATGGTCTTACAGGTACCTGTCTTGACGTCCCATAGTCTCACCGTTTTATCTGCCCTTCCCGATACGATGAACTCTGAATCACTGGATATAGCCACAGCATATACAACACTAGTGTGACCACTCATGGTCTTACAGGTACCTGTCTTGACGTCCCATAGTCTCACCGTCTAATCATGACTTCCCGATACGATGAACTCTGAATCACTGGATATAGCCACAGCATATACAACACTAGTGTGACCACTCATGGTCTTACAGGTACCTGTCTTGACGTCCCATAGTCTCACCGTCTAATCATGACTTCCCGATACGATGAACTCTGAATCACTGGATATAGCCACAGCATATACAACACTAGTGTGACCACTCATGGTCTTACAGGTACCTTTCTTGACGTCCCATAGTCTCACCGTATTATCTGCACTTCCCGATACGATGAACTCTGAATCACTGGATATAGCCACAGCATATACAACACTAGTGTGACCACTCATGGTCTTACAGGTACCTGTCTTGACGTCCCATAGTCTCACCGTTTTATCTGCCCTTCCCGATACGATGAACTCTGAATCACTGGATATAGCCACAGCATATACAACACTAGTGTGACCACTCATGGTCTTACAGGTACCTGTCTTGACGTCCCATAGTCTCACCGTCTAATCATGACTTCCCGATACGATGAACTCTGAATCACTGGATATAGCCACAGCATATACAACACTAGTGTGACCACTCATGGTCTTACAGGTACCTGTCTTGACGTCCCATAGTCTCACCGTCTAATCATGACTTCCCGATACGATGAACTCTGAATCACTGGATATAGCCACAGCATATACAACACTAGTGTGACCACTCATGGTCTTACAGGTACCTGTCTTGACGTCCCATAGTCTCACCGTCTAATCATGACTTCCCGATACGATGAACTCTGAATCACTGGATATAGCCACAGCATATACAACACTAGTGTGACCACTCATGGTCTTACAGGTACCTGTCTTGACGTCCCATAGTCTCACCGTCTAATCATGACTTCCCGATACGATGAACTCTGAATCACTGGATATAGCCACAGCATATACAACACTAGTGTGACCACTCATGGTCTTACAGGTACCTTTCTTGACGTCCCATAGTCTCACCGTTTTATCTGCACTTCCCGATACGATGAACTCTGAATCACTGGATATAGCCACAGCATATACAACACTAGTGTGACCACTCATGGTCTTACAGGTACCTGTCTTGACGTCCCATAGTCTCACCGTCTAATCATGACTTCCCGATACGATGAACTCTGAATCACTGGATATAGCCACAGCATATACAACACTAGTGTGACCACTCATGGTCTTACAGGTACCTGTCTTGACGTCCCATAGTCTCACCGTCTAATCATGACTTCCCGATACGATGAACTCTGAATCACTGGATATAGCCACAGCATATACAACACTAGTGTGACCACTCATGGTCTTACAGGTACCTGTCTTGACGTCCCATAGTCTCACCGTTTTATCTGCACTTCCCGATACGATGAACTCAGAATCACTGGATATAGCCACAGCATATACAACACTAGTGTGACCACTCATGGTCTTACAGGTACCTGTCTTGACGTCCCATAGTCTCACCGTCTAATCATGACTTCCCGATACGATGAACTCTGAATCACTGGATATAGCCACAGCATATACAACACTAGTGTGACCACTCATGGTCTTACAGGTACCTGTCTTGACGTCCCATAGTCTCACCGTCTAATCATGACTTCCCGATACGATGAACTCAGAATCACTGGATATAGCCACAGCATATACAACACTAGTGTGACCACTCATGGTCTTACAGGTACCTGTCTTGACGTCCCATAGTCTCACCGTCTAATCATGACTTCCCGATACGATGAACTCTGAATCACTGGATATAGCCACAGCATATACAACACTAGTGTGACCACTCATGGTCTTACAGGTACCTGTCTTGACGTCCCATAGTCTCACCGTCTAATCATGACTTCCCGATACGATGAACTCTGAATCACTGGATATAGCCACAGCATATACAACACTAGTGTGACCACTCATGGTCTTACAGGTACCTGTCTTGACGTCCCATAGTCTCACCGTCTAATCATGACTTCCCGATACGATGAACTCTGAATCACTGGATATAGCCACAGCATATACAACACTAGTGTGACCACTCATGGTCTTACAGGTACCTGTCTTGACGTCCCATAGTCTCACCGTTTTATCTGCACTTCCCGATACGATGAACTCTGAATCACTGGATATAGCCACAGCATATACAACACTAGTGTGACCACTCATGGTCTTACAGGTACCTGTCTTGACGTCCCATAGTCTCACCGTCTAATCATGACTTCCCGATACGATGAACTCTGAATCACTGGATATAGCCACAGCATATACAACACTAGTGTGACCACTCATGGTCTTACAGGTACCTGTCTTGACGTCCCATAGTCTCACCGTCTAATCATGACTTCCCGATACGATGAACTCTGAATCACTGGATATAGCCACAGCATATACAACACTAGTGTGACCACTCATGGTCTTACAGGTACCTTTCTTGACGTCCCATAGTCTCACCGTTTTATCTGCACTTCCCGATACGATGAACTCTGAATCACTGGATATAGCCACAGCATATAAAACACTAGTGTGACCACTCATGGTCTTACAGGTACCTGTCTTGACGTCCCATAGTCTCACCGTCTAATCATGACTTCCCGATACGATGAACTCTGAATCACTGGATATAGCCACAGCATATACAACACTAGTGTGACCACTCATGGTCTTACAGGTACCTGTCTTGACGTCCCATAGTCTCACCGTCTAATCATGACTTCCCGATACGATGAACTCAGAATCACTGGATATAGCCACAGCATATACAACACTAGTGTGACCACTCATGGTCTTACAGGTACCTGTCTTGACGTCCCATAGTCTCACCGTCTAATCATGACTTCCCGATACGATGAACTCTGAATCACTGGATATAGCCACAGCATATACATAACCAGTGTGACCACTCATGGTCTTACAGGTACCTGTCTTGACGTCCCATAGTCTCACCGTCTAATCATGACTTCCCGATACGATGAACTCTGAATCACTGGATATAGCCACAGCATATACATAACTAGTGTGACCACTCATGGTCTTACAGGTACCTGTCTTGACGTCCCATAGTCTCACCGTCTAATCATGACTTCCCGATACGATGAACTCTGAATCACTGGATATAGCCACAGCATATACAACACTAGTGTGACCACTCATGGTCTTACAGGTACCTGTCTTGACGTCCCATAGTCTCACCGTTTTATCTGCCCTTCCCGATACGATGAACTCTGAATCACTGGATATAGCCACAGCATATACAACACTAGTGTGACCACTCATGGTCTTACAGGTACCTGTCTTGACGTCCCATAGTCTCACCGTCTAATCATGACTTCCCGATACGATGAACTCTGAATCACTGGATATAGCCACAGCATATACAACACTAGTGTGACCACTCATGGTCTTACAGGTACCTGTCTTGACGTCCCATAGTCTCACCGTCTAATCATGACTTCCCGATACGATGAACTCTGAATCACTGGATATAGCCACAGCATATACAACACTAGTGTGACCACTCATGGTCTTACAGGTACCTTTCTTGACGTCCCATAGTCTCACCGTATTATCTGCACTTCCCGATACGATGAACTCTGAATCACTGGATATAGCCACAGCATATACAACACTAGTGTGACCACTCATGGTCTTACAGGTACCTGTCTTGACGTCCCATAGTCTCACCGTTTTATCTGCCCTTCCCGATACGATGAACTCTGAATCACTGGATATAGCCACAGCATATACAACACTAGTGTGACCACTCATGGTCTTACAGGTACCTGTCTTGACGTCCCATAGTCTCACCGTCTAATCATGACTTCCCGATACGATGAACTCTGAATCACTGGATATAGCCACAGCATATACAACACTAGTGTGACCACTCATGGTCTTACAGGTACCTGTCTTGACGTCCCATAGTCTCACCGTCTAATCATGACTTCCCGATACGATGAACTCTGAATCACTGGATATAGCCACAGCATATACAACACTAGTGTGACCACTCATGGTCTTACAGGTACCTGTCTTGACGTCCCATAGTCTCACCGTCTAATCATGACTTCCCGATACGATGAACTCTGAATCACTGGATATAGCCACAGCATATACAACACTAGTGTGACCACTCATGGTCTTACAGGTACCTGTCTTGACGTCCCATAGTCTCACCGTCTAATCATGACTTCCCGATACGATGAACTCTGAATCACTGGATATAGCCACAGCATATACAACACTAGTGTGACCACTCATGGTCTTACAGGTACCTTTCTTGACGTCCCATAGTCTCACCGTTTTATCTGCACTTCCCGATACGATGAACTCTGAATCACTGGATATAGCCACAGCATATACAACACTAGTGTGACCACTCATGGTCTTACAGGTACCTGTCTTGACGTCCCATAGTCTCACCGTCTAATCATGACTTCCCGATACGATGAACTCTGAATCACTGGATATAGCCACAGCATATACAACACTAGTGTGACCACTCATGGTCTTACAGGTACCTGTCTTGACGTCCCATAGTCTCACCGTCTAATCATGACTTCCCGATACGATGAACTCTGAATCACTGGATATAGCCACAGCATATACAACACTAGTGTGACCACTCATGGTCTTACAGGTACCTGTCTTGACGTCCCATAGTCTCACCGTTTTATCTGCACTTCCCGATACGATGAACTCAGAATCACTGGATATAGCCACAGCATATACAACACTAGTGTGACCACTCATGGTCTTACAGGTACCTGTCTTGACGTCCCATAGTCTCACCGTCTAATCATGACTTCCCGATACGATGAACTCTGAATCACTGGATATAGCCACAGCATATACAACACTAGTGTGACCACTCATGGTCTTACAGGTACCTGTCTTGACGTCCCATAGTCTCACCGTCTAATCATGACTTCCCGATACGATGAACTCAGAATCACTGGATATAGCCACAGCATATACAACACTAGTGTGACCACTCATGGTCTTACAGGTACCTGTCTTGACGTCCCATAGTCTCACCGTCTAATCATGACTTCCCGATACGATGAACTCTGAATCACTGGATATAGCCACAGCATATACAACACTAGTGTGACCACTCATGGTCTTACAGGTACCTGTCTTGACGTCCCATAGTCTCACCGTCTAATCATGACTTCCCGATACGATGAACTCTGAATCACTGGATATAGCCACAGCATATACAACACTAGTGTGACCACTCATGGTCTTACAGGTACCTGTCTTGACGTCCCATAGTCTCACCGTCTAATCATGACTTCCCGATACGATGAACTCTGAATCACTGGATATAGCCACAGCATATACAACACTAGTGTGACCACTCATGGTCTTACAGGTACCTGTCTTGACGTCCCATAGTCTCACCGTTTTATCTGCACTTCCCGATACGATGAACTCTGAATCACTGGATATAGCCACAGCATATACAACACTAGTGTGACCACTCATGGTCTTACAGGTACCTGTCTTGACGTCCCATAGTCTCACCGTCTAATCATGACTTCCCGATACGATGAACTCTGAATCACTGGATATAGCCACAGCATATACAACACTAGTGTGACCACTCATGGTCTTACAGGTACCTGTCTTGACGTCCCATAGTCTCACCGTCTAATCATGACTTCCCGATACGATGAACTCTGAATCACTGGATATAGCCACAGCATATACAACACTAGTGTGACCACTCATGGTCTTACAGGTACCTTTCTTGACGTCCCATAGTCTCACCGTTTTATCTGCACTTCCCGATACGATGAACTCTGAATCACTGGATATAGCCACAGCATATAAAACACTAGTGTGACCACTCATGGTCTTACAGGTACCTGTCTTGACGTCCCATAGTCTCACCGTCTAATCATGACTTCCCGATACGATGAACTCTGAATCACTGGATATAGCCACAGCATATACAACACTAGTGTGACCACTCATGGTCTTACAGGTACCTGTCTTGACGTCCCATAGTCTCACCGTCTAATCATGACTTCCCGATACGATGAACTCAGAATCACTGGATATAGCCACAGCATATACAACACTAGTGTGACCACTCATGGTCTTACAGGTACCTGTCTTGACGTCCCATAGTCTCACCGTCTAATCATGACTTCCCGATACGATGAACTCTGAATCACTGGATATAGCCACAGCATATACATAACCAGTGTGACCACTCATGGTCTTACAGGTACCTGTCTTGACGTCCCATAGTCTCACCGTCTAATCATGACTTCCCGATACGATGAACTCTGAATCACTGGATATAGCCACAGCATATACATAACTAGTGTGACCACTCATGGTCTTACAGGTACCTGTCTTGACGTCCCATAGTCTCACCGTCTAATCATGACTTCCCGATACGATGAACTCTGAATCACTGGATATAGCCACAGCATATACAACACTAGTGTGACCACTCATGGTCTTACAGGTACCTGTCTTGACGTCCCATAGTCTCACCGTCTAATCATGACTTCCCGATACGATGAACTCTGAATCACTGGATATAGCCACAGCATATACAACACTAGTGTGACCACTCATGGTCTTACAGGTACCTGTCTTGACGTCCCATAGTCTCACCGTCTAATCATGACTTCCCGATACGATGAACTCTGAATCACTGGATATAGCCACAGCATATACAACACTAGTGTGACCACTCATGGTCTTACAGGTACCTTTCTTGACGTCCCATAGTCTCACCGTTTTATCTGCACTTCCCGATACGATGAACTCTGAATCACTGGATATAGCCACAGCATATACAACACTAGTGTGACCACTCATGGTCTTACAGGTACCTGTCTTGACGTCCCATAGTCTCACCGTTTTATCATGACTTCCCGATACGATGAACTCTGAATCACTGGATATAGCCACAGCATATACAACACTAGTGTGACCACTCATGGTCTTACAGGTACCTGTCTTGACGTCCCATAGTCTCACCGTCTAATCATGACTTCCCGATACGATGAACTCTGAATCACTGGATATAGCCACAGCATATACAACACTAGTGTGACCACTCATGGTCTTACAGGTACCTGTCTTGACGTCCCATAGTCTCACCGTCTAATCATGACTTCCCGATACGATGAACTCTGAATCACTGGATATAGCCACAGCATATACAACACTAGTGTGACCACTCATGGTCTTACAGGTACCTGTCTTGACGTCCCATAGTCTCACCGTCTAATCATGACTTCCCGATACGATGAACTCTGAATCACTGGATATAGTCACAGCATATACAACACTAGTGTGACCACTCATGGTCTTACAGGTACCTTTCTTGACGTCCCATAGTCTCACCGTTTTATCTGCACTTCCCGATACGATGAACTCTGAATCACTGGATATAGCCACAGCATATAAAACACTAGTGTGACCACTCATGGTCTTACAGGTACCTGTCTTGACGTCCCATAGTCTCACCGTCTAATCATGACTTCCCGATACGATGAACTCAGAATCACTGGATATAGCCACAGCATATACAACACTAGTGTGACCACTCATGGTCTTACAGGTACCTGTCTTGACGTCCCATAGTCTCACCGTCTAATCATGACTTCCCGATACGATGAACTCTGAATCACTGGATATAGCCACAGCATATACAACACTAGTGTGACCACTCATGGTCTTACAGGTACCTGTCTTGACGTCCCATAGTCTCACCGTCTAATCATGACTTCCCGATACGATGAACTCTGAATCACTGGATATAGCCACAGCATATACAACACTAGTGTGACCACTCATGGTCTTACAGGTACCTGTCTTGACGTCCCATAGTCTCACCGTCTAATCATGACTTCCCGATACGATGAACTCTGAATCACTGGATATAGCCACAGCATATACAACACTAGTGTGACCACTCATGGTCTTACAGGTACCTGTCTTGACGTCCCATAGTCTCACCGTTTTATCTGCCCTTCCCGATACGATGAACTCTGAATCACTGGATATAGCCACAGCATATACAACACTAGTGTGACCACTCATGGTCTTACAGGTACCTGTCTTGACGTCCCATAGTCTCACCGTCTAATCATGACTTCCCGATACGATGAACTCTGAATCACTGGATATAGCCACAGCATATACAACACTAGTGTGACCACTCATGGTCTTACAGGTACCTGTCTTGACGTCCCATAGTCTCACCGTCTAATCATGACTTCCCGATACGATGAACTCTGAATCACTGGATATAGCCACAGCATATACAACACTAGTGTGACCACTCATGGTCTTACAGGTACCTGTCTTGACGTCCCATAGTCTCACCGTTTTATCTGCACTTCCCGATACGATGAACTCTGAATCACTGGATATAGCCACAGCATATACAACACTAGTGTGACCACTCATGGTCTTACAGGTACCTGTCTTGACGTCCCATAGTCTCACCGTCTAATCATGACTTCCCGATACGATGAACTCTGAATCACTGGATATAGCCACAGCATATACAACACTAGTGTGACCACTCATGGTCTTACAGGTACCTGTCTTGACGTCCCATAGTCTCACCGTTTTATCTGCCCTTCCCGATACGATGAACTCTGAATCACTGGATATAGCCACAGCATATACAACACTAGTGTGACCACTCATGGTCTTACAGGTACCTGTCTTGACGTCCCATAGTCTCACCGTCTAATCATGACTTCCCGATACGATGAACTCAGAATCACTGGATATAGCCACAGCATATACAACACTAGTGTGACCACTCATGGTCTTACAGGTACCTGTCTTGACGTCCCATAGTCTCACCGTCTAATCATGACTTCCCGATACGATGAACTCTGAATCACTGGATATAGCCACAGCATATACAACACTAGTGTGACCACTCATGGTCTTACAGGTACCTGTCTTGACGTCCCATAGTCTCACCGTCTAATCATGACTTCCCGATACGATGAACTCTGAATCACTGGATATAGCCACAGCATATACAACACTAGTGTGACCACTCATGGTCTTACAGGTACCTGTCTTGACGTCCCATAGTCTCACCGTTTTATCTGCACTTCCCGATACGATGAACTCTGAATCACTGGATATAGCCACAGCATATACAACACTAGTGTGACCACTCATGGTCTTACAGGTACCTGTCTTGACGTCCCATAGTCTCACCGTCTAATCATGACTTCCCGATACGATGAACTCTGAATCACTGGATATAGCCACAGCATATACAACACTAGTGTGACCACTCATGGTCTTACAGGTACCTGTCTTGACGTCCCATAGTCTCACCGTCTAATCATGACTTCCCGATACGATGAACTCTGAATCACTGGATATAGCCACAGCATATACAACACTAGTGTGACCACTCATGGTCTTACAGGTACCTGTCTTGACGTCCCATAGTCTCACCGTTTTATCTGCACTTCCCGATACGATGAACTCTGAATCACTGGATATAGCCACAGCATATACAACACTAGTGTGACCACTCATGGTCTTACAGGTACCTGTCTTGACGTCCCATAGTCTCACCGTCTAATCATGACTTCCCGATACGATGAACTCTGAATCACTGGATATAGCCACAGCATATACAACACTAGTGTGACCACTCATGGTCTTACAGGTACCT